>UXUI01008876.1:3179-15057 GCA_900576705.1 Enterobius vermicularis
TTTTTTTGTTATAGCCACCATAAATTGGAAATTTGAGTGGAAAAAATCATTGAATCATAGTTGCTTTCTCCAACAGGTTGATTAATGTGTTCAGTTCTATTTTACCATTCATTTAGTGACAGAAAACGACTATTTTTCACTGTGTGTACAACACGTACATCTCTAAGTTCACATTTTCACAATCACGTTTTTGTTTTAAATCAAGGTTTTCATATTTGTTAGAAGAAGGCAAAAAAGAAACGGAAATTTTTTAGTCCGTGTTTTTTTTTCACAGTTTTGGAGTGTTTATCTTTAGGCTATGTAGATTACTACCAAAACAGGAGTGTTTTGATTATCGCCTTAATAAACAAATTGAAAAGACCAAGTTGCTGAACAGACATCAGGTTGAGGCAGTTGCGGCGTCTGATGGCGCTGTTGTACTTCGATATATCACATCAACGGGTGATTTATACAGGAACTATGCTGGTATTGCAAAATACAGTAAAATTGTCGAAGGAAAGAAGTACAGTTTTTGCTTCTGTACTCAGTGCTCTTCGAAAATTTTGTTACTTAGTAATTCTGAATCATTAATTTTTGAACTTATTATCTTTGCCTGTTCTGCCATACCCAATATATTCCTTTCCAAAAATTCAAAATAGCAAATTTTTGTTGTAGCTTGATACAACCTAAGCATGCCGCAAGAGATCCGTTGGGTCATACGATGCAGTATGTTGCTGCTGGATTTAACAGAAATGGGTACTCGTATTTTGTTGGCAGCGCAAAGAGACCCGAATATGCGTTGCTGAATGCACGGACGAAAAGTTCGAAGAATGGGGCTAATTGGAGCACGGTGAGAATTACCCGCGTATGTGATGCTGATGAAACAGAAACTCTTTTATCCCGTATAGATCTGGCTTTATACTGTGGCAATTCATGTAAGACTTTCTTCCTTATATTACTAAGAGATAGTGAAAACTCTGAAAACTATTTTTGGAACAACGAACAGGAAATCCTTTACCGCACCTTGTTTGATTAGTCTCTTCATTTGCTTCTCACAATCGTATTGTTTTTTTCTTCGAGTTGAAGGTCTTTGGAACTGTTAACATAGGAAGATGGTTTGAATTTTTATTTGCTTAACTAGTGTAGTTGTGTGTAATTACGTTTCTGCATTTCTCATTCGTGCATTTATTAGTGAAAAGGAAGCAATTGGAAGTAATAAGGTGTGACTTGGGCATTTGAGTTTTAACAGTCGATTAGTTGGTTAGTCATGTGTTTATATTTTTAAGGGATAAGCATTTTATATAATGATTTGGTCAGGGAAACAAAAGGTTTGATTTCAGCATGGGGAGATGAGTTCACTTGTGAAGCAGCAGATTACGATGAGAAGAGAGATTTGTTGGTGCTAGTCATGCAACCGGTTGAAAGATCTGGACAGGTCAGTTTCTGTTCATTTAAAATGGCCTCTATTGCTGCCGAATTTGACCATGTTTGGAATGCGTGTCAAGAGTACGATCATAAGGAACGAAATGACCAAACACAGTTTCCAGTAAGTTAAGCTTTGGGCTTTTTAGTTTCTCCTGATGAGCATTTGTCTTTATCCAGTGATGGCTTGAAGCCAGTCATAGAAGTTTTTTGTTTTTAGGACGAGTCAAATTTTAGCAACTAATTTTTTTTTGATCAATAGCTGTAGTAGATTTAAAAGTTTTACTCTTTAGTACTGCTACAATGTTACTGCTGCAGAACAGTTACCGAAGGCCTGCTGGACTTTTACGCATGCAATTCAAGGTAATCAAGCGCAGCCTTGCTCAAAATATGGCGATGTGAGTTTTTTGATGCAGTAAATGCTTTAAAAGGTAAAAATATTTGGAGTAATATCATGAAGATGAGTAGCAGTAGTTGGAAAGAGCGGACGATACTTGGGAAAGAATTTTGTAAGAAAACCGTTTTAAAATCTTCATTTTTTCTCTATTAACAGTAGCAAAGTTACAGTTTAAGACGAACTTGAAGCTTACTGAAATATTTTAAGTGAAGTGTGGACGGCTTTTAACCGGTCTTTATGCGGTTTTTGATGGGGTTTTTTTGCTTCTTATTATGGTTTTTTGTGTGTCTAAAAAATATTTAGGGGCCAAAAATATATGAAAATTGTTATCTGCAAGAGTACAAACTGTACGCATATCGTTATGGATGGTTAGAACAACATTATCCATTTGCAGGAGATTTATTTATCAGGTAGTAGGACTTGTTTTTTTTTTTTTTTTCTTGACCTTTGTCACTGTAATGAAATTCTTGTAGTGGGAGATATTCAGTTTAAAGGAACACTTTTTGCTTTATCTTGGGCAGAAAAAAGTTATCTTTTGTATTTTAGACTTTTTTTAGTAATGTTTTTTATTCTCGTCAAAAAGGCGTCGCCTTAATACTTTAGTTTGTCAGCCGGTCCTAAAATACTATGGGTGAAGCAGGTGCATGATGGGGAAGCTCTTTTTGTATATACTGAAGACGGAAGGATCAGTCGAGTATTGTTTATTCGTTGCTTGAATTATTGAAATGTATAAAAAAAGCAGCCTCTGTTGTGAAAAAATTATTACTTTTTCATAGGTTTCATCCAGTACAAACGATTTTATATGGTCTGTGGAGTTAAGGCTTGAAAACTCCTTCCAAATTGCTGCAGATTCTAAATCTGAAAGACTGTTTTATGCATTGGGTAATAAGGTGGGTAAATTGCTTTTTGATCTTTACTTTGTTCTTCCACACTAATATAAATAATTTTTTGTTACTGCCGTAGCAAGCGCACCGTAAAATGCGGAAGGCAATATTTGAGGGAAATTTCTCTCACGTTTTTCGCTTTATTATCTTAGAATCAAGGCTTAAGACTGAGTGTCAAGAAGGAGGATCATTTTAGTTGGCAATATGTAGTTTTAACCAGAAAATAAAGTTAAACTTTACTCAATGAAGGTAAGAAATATTAATGTATGGCTGCAAGTAACGTTTAGTTGGTCTATGAGAAGCTTGGAGCTACGTGGGAATTAAGTGTAGCCGAAAAGATTTTTTAGATATTGTTCTAATTCTACTCTCTTACATAAAAATGATATATTTCTCTCTCAGGTAAAAGCTCGTGAGGTGTCATGTGCAGCGTTGTATAATTCTTGTGATTTACTAGAAAGTATTGGATGGTCTGAACCCTTGAAATGTAAATGGTGTGAACTTAAAAAAGGAAATGGTTTTGCATTTTCATCTTATAGGGAATGTCCAGGAAAAATTATATCATTTGGTTTTTGTCCGCCGTTTTTGAAACAAGTAGGTTCTACTAGTTTCCTTGATGTAGGATTTATTGATTTAAGGTATACTACAATTATTTTTACTCGTTATCAACTACTCACAGCAAGTACACTTCTACTGTGGGTTAAGAAATCCTCAAATCACTTTTTATTAATAATATTTCCTGTTCATAGAAAATTATTTTAGAAATTCTCACATAATTTACAGTTGGAATAAAGATTTTGCGGCAAAAGTTTAGTCGTTGATAAATTAGAAGGTGGGGAAATAGTGAATTCGCCACTATCATTAGTGTTTCGAAGCTATTGAAAGCTTTTTATGGTTGTGTTGTAATGAGATCTTCAGCGGAATAAACGCTTGATTATTACAAAGTTATGAATTATTTACGGTCTAGTTTCTATTACTTCTACTCTTGTACCCTTGTGCTCCTTTACTGTTGTTTATTGACTATGCAGTATTCGAGGTATATAAACAACCTGGTACTGGGTTCGACAAGGAGAAGGATTATCGATTTGAACTTCGTGGGGGCAGATTTGATCGGATTGTGAACGCAAGCGCAAAATTTTGCAGTGTGCCTTGCGAGCTTACTAGAATACATGATGGGTTGGTGCATAAATTTACTGCAGGTGTTACCAACTTCTCTGTAATTTAACGGTATCGCTAATGGATGGGGAAATTTTCAGATGGGAATGCAGGTTATTGAAACCAATTGAAGAAGGCATTGACTGCCTTGTAGTCTTGGAAGGCTTTTTGAATTCTGGTGATCATTTTAATACAACGCTTACAATCCAGACAAACGACTTCTTTGTACCCATTCGTCATGCAAAACCGAGCACAAAATCAAAGTAATTGAAGTTTTCCGCTCCAGTTACATAAGTTACACAGCTTTTTAAAATTTTTTATCTATTTCCAAAAAATGCAAATTGGCATGGATTAAAATTGAGTTTTCGAATAACCGACTTCGAATTGTCGTGAAATGAGTTACATAACGGCTTTACTTGTAAGGCTGAAAGCCATTAGTACTGACAAAGCGGTCCCAGCAGTAAAACAACGGTTTAATCTATTTTCGAAAAAATCAATAATTCAGATTGGAGAAGGTATTTTTGGCCAAATCTTAGTATCGCTGTTTTGTATATAAATCCAACTCAAAAAACTGATGTTCATAAAAAGTAAGGTTTAGGGAAATTTGAAATCTTACAGTGTTCCAATTCTCAAGTTCCTCCAGTGTTATTGCTATTTCTGCTGTATGGAATCTGGCACTATCCTGTGAAAGCTTAGCCTTTTTCTAATGGTCATTTTTATGCAGAACTTCCTTGTTTTCTTATGTTTTGGATTCACGGTCGTAGCAGTAAGGTTTCGTTGTGGTTTTTTTTGGTTACTTTTTGGGGATTGCATCACTTCCAAATTGTCGGCAGAGTTTTTTTAAGGTGCAAATTAAGTATGAAGGATAGAAAGCCTTGCAGATCTTTTATCTAGCAGACTTCCACATTTATAGATCTTACAAAATAGATATTTCTTGTTTGCAGACAATATTTGGAAGACCGAGCTCTTCAGTTTTTACCATGTTGGCCTAGTTAAGTTGCTTCTTAGGCATAGTATAGCTTGAATAAACGTCTTGTTCTAATAACTGTGTGCTTGAATCTATCTTTAATAAATTTGTCATCTTCAAAATTCGTTTCTACAGCTGAGATTTGTTGAGATATTTGTACCTCTGTAGCTGTACTTTGGTAACCATAAGTGTGATGTTCGCTATAAATGGCTGTTATGGTTCTCTGTTATTTTAATGCTGCTATCGGTACCACGAGTTTAGCTAAATTTTTAAGGGGCGCTTTGTATTTTTTATCATGGTTTTTTTTTTTTTCTGGAACCAAAAGTAGTTTTGTTCCAGCCGAGTATTAGTGATGAAGTTTGGTGATTGACTCGCTGCTTTAGTTCTGACTTCAAAACGAATTAACTTTATATATTCATTCTTTCAACCTTTTATAGAGACTGGTTTTTTAAGGACAAAGAAAGTTGCGGCTGCAATCGTCTGCTTGATAATATTTATAACACTAATCTGCCTGATAATATGGGTATTTTACAGATATTACAAAAAAGTAAGTTCTCATTTCTTTAACGATTTGTTTGATCTTGTTGGAGGTATCAGAACTTTTTTGTAGCCAACTGAATTGTTATTTAATTTTTTGAAAACTAGTAGTAAAGTAATTGTGTTTAGCATCGGAACCCACTGTGGCAGACAGGTATTGAGTCAGGATCACAGATACCTTTTAGATCTATTAATGGTAGCGGATTCCACCATGGTGCGCTTCTTAACTTACGTAGCTTCTAGGTTTCTTGAACAGCAGTCTTTTTCAAATGAAAGAAACTGTGTGATGAGCACCCTTGCCTTCAATGATTTCCTGGTTTTTACTGCGTTGTTACATCTAACTCAAGAATCGGCCCTAGACTTTTTTTTTAAGCTGTGATGTGAATATAAGTAAGTCTGTTATAGCTTCTGTTGAAAGTAACCCGTATAGCGTGTATAAGTCTGATGGATATCCATTAAAAAAGTTTAATCTCTATGAAAGATTGTATGAAGAGATCGACTGCAGGTTGAAGATTCCATTAAAGAGTATCACTCTTGGAGAGAAAATTGGAAAAGGTTTTTATTTGTTTTTTTTCTCCCTTCCTATCTGTTCATCTTTCGTTGACCTTATTTGAAAAATAATGTATACTGGCGGCTGATTTAGCTTTTTTTGAGAAGCTATTTATTTAATGAGTGTGGCTTGGCTGCATTACACCTAAGTGGATAATTCTGTTCTACTCAAACAATCGGCTTACAGGTAATTTTGGTGTAGTTTACAAAGGTATTTATTGTGGAAAAAATGGGACTTCCGCAGTAGTTGCTTGTAAAACCATAGATTCTGCCACTGATGGGGTTCTCTGTGGGGTCAGCGAGTTCCTTCGTGAAGGACTTATGATGGCCAATTTTGACCATCCTCATGTCACACGGCTTATTGGTATATCCCTGGCTTCGAATGGCTGTCCGATGATCGTTACTGACTATCTTGCGAAGGGAGATTTGAGGCATTACATCATTAATCCAAATAATGTAAGTGCTGGAATCCCTCTTAGAAAAATTAATGAGAGAATTTACGTCTTTGTTTACAGAAGTTAACGTTCGGTAACTTGTTGGATTTTGGTATTCAGATTGCTGATGGTATGGCTTATCTTCACGAGAAGAAATTCATTCACCGCGACTTGGCAGCTCGAAATTGCATGTAATTTTTTTTCGGTCTATAAACTTTGAGTCTTTGCTCTCTTATTTTTTTCTTTCAGTGTTAGTTTTACTTTTTTTCTTCGTTTAATCTGTAATTAATTTATTATCTTATACAGGCTGGATGAAAAGCTGAATGTTAAAATATCAGATTTTGGGCTGAGTAGAGATGTTTCTCGAGGTGGTATGTATGAAGCGAAGAATAGGAACCGCGGAATTCCAATTCGTTGGATGCCAATTGAATCTTTAGAAGAACAGCAAGTAAAATGAAATTGTTTTTACATTTGTCTGTTTATTTTCCGCTTGCTGAGGTGAGACATGTGGAAATGCCGCTAAATTTCTTTAAACTTTTTTACAACGAAAGTTTAATAAAATTAAAGAAAAGTGGTGTTTTTTAGTATACTTTCAAAGGTGACGTTTGGGCCTACGGTGTTGTATTATGGGAGCTTGCAACAAGAGGTCTTATTCCTTATGGCGACCTCGAAATGAAGGATATATTACGTTTATTGAAGCAAGGGCATCGGCTTTCTAAGCCAAAGAAGTGCCCAGATATTTTGTAGGTTTCCTGCCCCTGAATCTTTTCTCTTGATTTAGATTTGTGGGAAAAAATAGTGTTTATTTCTTTCTAATTTTAGTTTGCTTAAGGTACCAAAAAGTTATGCTTCTTTGTTGGTTGGAAGTTCCTGAAAGAAGGCCGACATTCAACGAGCTTAAAGAGATGATGGAGGATGTAGTTGACCAGCTCAAGAAGGGTATTTCTGGCACGTCTTTGCTGAACAATCACTATGAACGTGTATGCAATCGTTCTGCAGCGACCACGCCAGTTTCATACCCAAAGCCTTTCCCAGTGGGTTCTGTAGTTACCGACTTGTAATTATACTTTTTGCTTTTAAAAACGGGACTGTGTGTAATACTAATAGTATATCACAGTAATGTTCTATTGTTTAGCGTGCTGGAACTTGGGGGTTGACTTTTTTCCTAGTAGTTATTGGGGAAGTGGAAAAGAGGGAATTTTGAAATAGAAGAACATTGGAAGTATGTAAATAATGTCGATTTATTGGGCTAAAAGGGACTGTTTCCGCACGCTTTCGTCACAGCTACTATTGAAATTTTGTTGTGTATATGCTGTTCTCGCGACCTTAAAACTAGTGATTAAACTTGGTTGATAATGGAGCTAAAAGACCAATATTACTAATACTGCTCTAAGCAAAATGAAATCCATTTTTTCCAGAACAACTTTGAGGATTCTGCTTTTTTTCTGTAGACTTCTGCATTGAACCTTCTTTTACTAGATTGTCATTACTAGGAGGCTGGTGGTGTTTTTGACAACTCACTAACCTTCCTTCGAGTCGTTGATTTAAATTGTTGTTGAAACGCCTTTGTAGTTAAGCGTGCATACGCCAAACATGTGTCTTCTTTACTGTGAACTTAACTTCTGTTCTCCCATGTACAGCTGCAAACTTCGCCTTGTTCTTATGTAATAGTTCTGGGCTTATATGATTCTTGCTAACGCTTGAATAGCCTAGAGCTAGAGTTTTGTTTGAACCTTTATGGTATTACGTGACACATGTTTTTCAGTGCTACTTGGTGTAATGAGCTGCAATTGCACTTTGCGACTGCGATTCTAAGATTCTGAGAGATCCAGGCTTACTTTGGTGGCAACCTTTTAGCTCACATCTTTCGCATTACTTGACCATTTTTTCATCTCTTTAAAACACCTGTTTGAGCATTTTGGTTGTTTACATAGAACTTATTAGCCAGCCGGCTGAGGTTGCTGGGGGGGTTATGGGGAAGGATGTTTGGAAACAAGTATTCGCGTAGACTTATGAAGATACGTGGATTTATTATCGGGCAAATGATGCAGTGGCGAAGAAAAAGTATTCATGTTTTCAGGTGGGAGCAAGCAAATTTTTTTTTGTCAGGAATCATTGGTTCGACGGTTAGGTGTGTGAGAAAAGTAAACAGAAGTACATAGAAAACAGGACTTTTGGGAGGACGCTATGCAATAATCAATTTCTTGGCGGTCTTATCAGTAAATTGTTTGTAGCTGCTGTGCTTTGAGTGAAAAATAGTACGTTGGGAACTTGACAGTAGTGTAATTTGCCCCCGCCGTACGTTGATAGCAGCCGATTTGGAATTTTTTCACTTGGGATTATTACTCCCACTTTCAACTTGTAGAAGTCGCTCAACCTATGGGGTGCTTGCTTTTTGTTAGCTGTCTTAATAAAGATGTTATTGTGATAAGGTAACAGATGGAATTCTGATCAGGATGTGCTGCTTTATGTTATTTTCTTTCTTTCAACCTTAATTTTTTTATCATTAGATGCCTTTCTAGACAGATTTTTTAGTATTGCGGTTCATAGGCTCGGTTTATCTGTTATTTTAAAGTAGAGGGTGACTTTTGAAAGGTATTTGTTGGTAAAGAGTAGACTAATTGAGTTTAAGTCAATAACAGATCATGTATTGGTCCCATTTTGTTGGTTATCTTCACCGGGGTTGTGTAGCCTGTTCTTCGTCTGTCAATGCACTTGCACGTTAATTGATGCTGCAAAAATACAATTGCAGGACAACTAGTCGGTCCTATAGAAGTGACAACGAAATGTCATTTTCCAGAGGTCCTCATACTTTCACGGTAACAGCAAAATTGTTTTCGAAAAATCGTGAAAGGCTAGTGGATGTTTTGAGAACTAAATCAAAACCTAGAAGTGTAATTCTTTTGAAAGGTGGAGAAGAAACTCTCCGTAATTATTCAGATAGCGTAATCAACGTTTTCAGGCAGGTAAATTATTTGCGGAAGCTCTTTATTCTTAGTACATGTTGCATGGTGTAGTAACTTAATTGAATATCTTTGAGTACTGATTTTTAAAGTTTTCATAAACGGGTAAGACCATTTTCTCTATCTCTGTAGTTACTCAAGTCCCGTTCACCTTTGCACTTTTGCACTTTAAGTTTTCTTCTCATTTTTAGTGAATGTACAGTATAAAGCATATAAGAGTCGGTTTGGCACGTTATTCTGCTCCCCCAAATCTATCATATTGACACTTGAAACGCATTTTTGAAAGTTTACTTTTTTTTTTCAGTTCATTTTTTTACCTCCATGAGCCTTTTATACACTCGATTATCGACAGCCTTCTACAAATTTTTAGTCTTTCAGGAGTCATACTTCTTTTGGACATTTGGAGTACATGAAGAAGATTTTTTTGGAGCTATTGATATTGATTCTGGGAAGTCCATACTGTTTCCTCCAAGATTACCTCCTGCTTACGGAATTATTTGCGGAAAGTTGGCCGGCTTTCAACTATTATTTCATTTAGGCGAAAGACAGTTTGCTCAGTTGTTTGTGTTCATTATTCCCTGTTGGTTGGAAATAAATCAGACACCACTGCTAGAATTTGAAATTTTTGGAACCTATTCACATCACTAAGGCTCTTTTTTAAGGATAAACCCAGAGAGTTACTTCAAAGAAAAATATGGAGTCGATGAAATTTATTTTAACGATAAGGGTAAAGTTGTAGAAGTATTAAAGAAACTGAATACTAAACACCTTTTATTACTGGTTAGTTACTAAATATTTTGTCAGACTTCATCAGTGACTGCCGATAATTAGTACTCTTATCGCCATTAACATTTCAGAAAGCAGAAAACACCGATAGTGGTATGACAATGAACAGTCCAGAGTTCGAAGGTAGGAGTGAGTAAGTACTTTATAGTTTTGGAAATATTTATATTTAAAGACCAATATCTAGAGAGGATAAATAATTAGGTAGTGCGGTAAGTTTAAGTAGCAACAGTTCGCTCCAGATAACAAAAGCCACTTTAAATTTAATACAGTCTAATGTAACCTCTTTTTTAGTTTTGAAATTGATGAGACAACGCTGTATCCCGTCATTGGAAACCTTCGGGTTTTCAAAACTGATATGGAATTAGAAGTCATGAGATATGCTGCGAGGGTACTATATTTTATTAGGTCTAGAAGGAAATGATATTTTTTAAAATTTATAATTAGCTGTTAGAAACTCAACTTCTTCGTTGTTTCTTTTTAATTTTTGCAGATATTTGCAGGCCGCTTCCGAGGCTCATAAAAACCTAATGAAGAGTGTGAGACCAGGGTTGTTTGAATATCAACTTGAAAGGTTACTACCCTTTAGGAGTTACTACGTCCATTATCTTTAGCGTTCTAGCAGTTAGACGAGACCATCTAATTATGTATTCTGTTCGTTTTGACAACTGCATCTACATTCTCTTTAAAACTTCGTGTTCCTCTGATTAAAAAATGTTTTCTAGTTCTTTTTGTCATACATGTGCATTCGATTTTGGGTGCCGGTTCCCGTCCTTTATTTGTATCGCTGCGTCGTAAGTTGATGTGAATTCTCGTAAATTGTTATTATTTTTAGTAGCGATTTTTTGCTGTTTAGTAGCTGGTTTTCTTTTTTAATAACTTAAACTTTAGAGGGCCGAATTCGGCTGTGTTGCACTATGGCGCTGCAAATGCGCCAAATAACAGAAAGTTAAAGAACGGAGACTTATGCGTACTTGATATGGGTACAGAATACAACTGTTATGGTGAGTTAGATTTTTTTGTTCTATTTAATTTATTAATATTTTAGGGTTGCAAACGTTTAGATGGAACTTTTGATTCGAATAGAAGTTTTAAGTTTTTTGGTCATTTCATTTAAAGCATCGGATATCACGATAACTGTTCCTTGCGGTGGCAGGTTCACAGAGAAACAGAAAGTTATATACAACGCGGTTCTACGAGCGAACAGAAGAGTTATCGAAGCGGCTAAGCCAGGTTTTGTTCTTCTTCTTCTTCATATTTATTGGAAATTTTTTTGACTACGTTGTCGGTCTAGTCATTTTTTATAGGAGTTAGGTGGACAGACATGCACCATCTTGCTGAGAGAATTATTTTGGAAGACCTTAAAACTGCAGGTATTTTGAAAGGAGAAGTAGAGGAGATGATTGCTGCTCGCGTGGGTGGCATTTTTATGCCGCACGGTTTAGGTCACTTTCTTGGCGTTGACGTGCACGACGTTGGAGGATATTTGGGGGTGTCTGAATACGTTTGTTGCGGTCTTACATTTGTCTGAAACCAGCTTCAATCTCTCCCTAGAACTTTTCAGGATGCAACTCCACGTTCTTCACTTCTTGGTCTTAAATCTTTGCGTACGACTCGCACTCTCGCCGAAAGGATGGTGATAACTGTTGAGCCTGGCTGCTACTTTATTGATACAGTTAAGAAGTTCTTGTTTTCCGCCTTCGGAGTTTCTTACCTGTGAACTTTGTGTAGCAGCAAATTTTAAGCAGTTCACTGCTACATAATTTTTAAAGTATTATTTTAGCTTTTGGATGAAGCGCTCGAGAATGAGC
>UXUI01008878.1:4751-20736 GCA_900576705.1 Enterobius vermicularis
GAGCAGGTCTTGAATGCCGTTATAAGCTGCCCACATATAATAGCAGTACTCCGGAGGATATACTGCCGGACAAGCGACACAAGGGTAGCAGCATCCCTGTGCTCAACTGCAACAATGAGGCACTTATTGCCCTCTCGATCCCTCCAAAACACCACTGATGTGGAACAATCCTTCCTTTATTATTTTTTCTGAGGGCCAAAATCGCCTCATCAATCTTGATGACTTTGCCTGGTCCTCCTAACTTAACAGGGTGCGCGTTAAAGTAAGAGACGCATACATCCCGGAAAGCTTTATAATAAGAAGCGATAGTGGCGGAGCTTATCGTACCGCTAGTTTCCCAGCACACGTCTAGTGCAATTTGGTCGTATACTGGCATGCGAACCTGCATCCAACAGTAAGATAAATAAAAAACTTTTTTTGGCTTTAAAATTCTACTTTCAAAAAACGTTTCCACTCAAAACCCTATCTTTTTTCTGCAAACTTTCTTTTTGCATTAAAAATACCTTCTCCGCACACTACCGCTTTTATTCCTATCGGCAGTTAGGGTTATACCGCTGCCGCAAAAACAAACTCGCTAAACAAAAAGAACTCCAAGTATTTGAAGAAAAACCTCAAACTCTTCATCAGAAAGCGTAAACTTCTGAGAAAGATCCCGATGACCAAAACTATATAAACAATCCATTGGAGCTCAAGAAAACGCACACCGATTAACACTTAATTGGTAGAAGACAATGAATGACATCCAAGAATAGCAGAAGGTAACTTTTAGCCTCAGGGATTTGCAAACAGAAATGGAAATTCTGAATATTTTTTGCTGCGAATAGAGAACCAGCAAACACCACGCAACACGTTAACTCACACTCACCTGTGCCAAATGAAAGGTCGAGGTTGCAGCATTTTAAGGTATATTTAAAGTTTTCTTGCGATCAGGTGAAGGCGAGAAAAAGGAAAAAAGCTTTCTAAGCTCCATTCGCTTCACTTGCTTTTTCCTTTTCTTTACTTGTGTTCGAAAAAGGGACATTTGCTGTTTTCTCAGCTTCCATCCCCTCTTCATCAAAATGCATTCACCGGACGCCTTACGATGAAAGGGAGCATCTGACGCCCAGTCGGTTGGGTAAACCAACCAATTTTATTTTCTTCCAAATTCAAAAAAAAACTTGCAAGACCCTTCCGTCTTCCGAGTTCCCTATATAACTGTATGCAACCAACTCTATACGGGTTGCGCAGGCTGTGCATCAGACAAGTGAGGAGGTATCTCTCCCCGTTATCAGTGAGTTACACATACTATATATGGCATCCACATACTGTACAAAAAAAGCCGGATTCTGATTGGCATCATCGCCTTCAGCCAATTAGCATGGTGGGGCCACCAGTCTAAATGAGAGTCTTTCTTCCACCTATGCTTCCAGTAGATTATTTTATTTGGTAGTTGTCGCACTGTTAAGTTACTTGAAATTTCTGAGCAAAATTAACTGCTCAGTCTGCTTCCTGCTCACGAGAAGCACCAAAATATTATCGTTTTTTTTGACCAACTTCACAACGGTTTCTGTTTCACCGGTAGTAAATTGGCAAAGTGCACGAGAAGGCGTTTTGAAAAACTGCTCATCCACTACAGTTAATGACTACATTTTCTCAAAAAATTATTAAAAAATTTCTGATTTTTAAATATAATTTTTACTCAAGTTACATTTAGAGCTACTCAAAAGTTTATGTGAACTAGGTTTTCATTTAAAACTTTCAGAAATCTCAGTAGTCAAAAATACCAGGATGAAAAAGTAGGATTGCATTTACAACATTCAACAAAAACGCAATATTTGTTTGAAGCTTGAACCTTTGCAAGAGCTGATAAATATTAGTGACACTTTAAAAAGTTTGAGAATAATCCGGAAGTTAAGAATAGAGCTGTCCTCGTACGGATTTGGATTGTACCATAGTGTTTTTGGCAATGTATCGTTTTTGTTGGCTTCATCAAATTTTATTACCTAAACAGCACTTGAATTAGAAAGCTTTATATAAGAAATAAAATTGGGATAAACCGCTTATTGCAGTCACTTCAAAAAAACTGCAAAACAAAATAGGTTTTTCTTAAAGATGCAATTTTTTCTTTGTATTTTATGCGGTTCAACAGTAAATAGCAAAACCACTTAGATAGAAGACACTCAGTAACCATTTTCAGTATCATATCAAAATGAAATGTTTAGTTAGCTTTTCTTCGTTGTGATACTGTTTCTGCTTTGCAATTAGGATTATTCAAACCTTGCCTAACCTGGATCCACTGTTCGCCACTTGTGAGTCCATATTTATCAACAGAAACGTCTGCAACAGTTAATTTTACTGTCTAATCATAATGGCTTTGTAAATTTTTTCAGTTTAATTATTTTGTATTAGAAAGTTTATTGTTTTTCTTAAATAACTTTATGTTTTTTTTTTTAGTTTTACAATCAATAAAATTTCAACCAGAAGCTTACCACTTCATGACCGGCTTGAGAAAACTGCTCAGCAATTTTAACATTAAACTGGACATGACTGTACGACAGTGTCGGTACATACATCAGAATTTTCGCGGTAGAAACGACATCCGCAGAAACACTGGAATGATGTTAAATGCAATGTTTGAGCAAATCAGATGGTACTTTTTGTTAAGAAATTTGTTAATATTTCTCTTAAGACTTTAATGTCAACTGCTACAGTTCCCTATGAAGTTATGACGTTATCGTACACTGGCTAAAACTTCATTCTGATGAAAATAACCCTTGAAAATTATATTGCAATATAAATCAAGTGAGTCTTCAAAAATCTTCTGCTAACTGACCTTTGACGTAAATATATATTTACCGGCGGTGAATTGAAAAAGGTTTTCTTCAATAAATTATTTTATCTTTACGAAAAGTAAACGGCAGCAAAAATTGAAAAAAAACCGTCTAAATGGCAAATGAAAGTTACATACTTCAATAGTGCAATGGGAAAAAAATAAGCGAAAATTTTGCTGTGTATAGTAAAAAAAAACTCAGTATGTCAGTATCTCTTCTTTTAAGCATTACAAAGCGCAAATAAGTTCTGCAGAGACAATTACATGAGCTCCGAAAAAAAGATATAAGAAAAAAGTATTTGTGTTATAAATTTTCGACCAAAACTGTTTTTTTTAAAAGTAAATTAAAATTGCTGTAACAGTTTACCAAATAATTTTTTTGAGCAGAAATTGCCTGCAATAGCTGCCAATTAATGGTTGATTGGAATATTTTGTTTAATAGCATTTTTATAATTCCTATTTTACAACTGCCTCTTAAATGTAGATTTCTTAGCATCAAAACATAAATAAATAAATAAGTGTAATTAAAAAATAACCAAGAAATAAGATAAGAAAGCAAATTTAACGACTTTTATGAGCTTTTAGAAAGCTAAAAAACGTAGTAATTAAGTGATACAGTTATGAAATAAGGAAACGGTAAACAATAAGTGTTGAGAACAGCAAAAATTTATATTGGTGGGAATTTTTTTCTTTAATTTCGTAAACATTTTTGGATTTATTTCAAGAATTTACTGAATAAAACTTAGGCTAAAGCTTGCTGCTATTTTTAGTTGTCAATGAGAAAACATCCGGAAAACTTAACAAATATGTTTAATATAGTTGATACATTTTACTTTAATTGTTTTCGATTATTTCAAGTTTTTTTCGACAAAAAGAAGAATGCAGTGAAATTTACAGAAATTTTTGTTATTTTCAATGAACTTTCAAAAACAGAATAGAACCTTAACCAATAATGAAGAAAAAAGTGAAAAACGAAAGTCTTTTTTCAATATAGTAATGAAGCACATAAGAATATCAGAATATATTTTTGATACGGTATAACTAAGTTGTTAAATAATTTAGTGTTTAATAGAACAAGAATAATTTTAATGTGTTGATAATTTTTCATAATTTTGTGACGATAAATTTAAAAAGTAGAAAAATATTGGAAAAAGTGCTATATTTTTATTTTAATGTAAATTTCTTTTGTAGATTTTCTGAACAATTTTAAAACTTTTTCAAACAATTTTGCTATGTAAAGTTACACTTTAGACTACTGATGCTCTGAATTATTATTGTAATAAGTTTCAGAAGACTTCAACAAGCATAATATGGTGGGTACACAAGTTCTTTGCTTACTTGCAATTTTTTAAATTTATTTTCAAAAGGAACAGGTGAGAAAAGAACTGCGTACGTGTTCCAATATTTTAAATACTCGTCGGAACAGAAGAGAATTTAAAGGAATCGGAAAAATAAGAGCTTTTGAAATATAAATTACGGAATACATAAAAATATTGAATTATAGTTTATAAGTATTATATACATTTAACGCTTACTATAACAAAAAAAATGTCAATTTATTATTGCTTTTCAATTTTTATATAGAGGTAGGATTATCATTATCATTAAAGAAAAATCAGGACTTTATTTTTCTCGGCTAAACCAGGTATTAATAACACAACATTTAATAGCTTAGACAGTTACCGAATTTTAATTGTTTAACTTTTAGGCTTATTTATGCGCCGCTTGCTATATCATTCAGTTTGACAGTAAGCAGAAAAAACTGGTTTATATATTTCTAAGTCGACGAAAGAAAACGATAAACCAGACAGTATTCGTAAATCTAAATTACAAATTGTTTAGTAAAGCAGAATTTGAGATGCAATGAAGTGAAAGCATCTTTATAAGCAATTTTTTATGACATATCAAACAGTTCCTTGAATTATTCGATCTGACTTTCAAGTCTTTCAAAAGTTCAGTTCAACATATTTACGCCACTGACGTAGTTTGACCTTCGTTTGTCATATGTTTATATGATAATCATAAAAAATGGCATAACAGCAAAGGAACTGGAAAAGTCTAAAATGTTAAATATACACCTTATTTGTGCCTCTGCATCTTGTAATTCAGAATAATGATCACAAAGTAACTTTCTTTTTAACTCAAAAAACCAATCAAAAGAATAAATTTTGAAGGTTTGAGAATTAGATAATTGGTTAATAGTTTACTGTTTTAAAAAAAATATTACTGGTTGACAACAGCTGTATTTAATGTTATAACTTCGAAGAAAATCAAGAAATATAATAAGATAGAATTAACAAAAAAAAAAAA
This sequence comes from Enterobius vermicularis, assembly GCA_900576705.1. NCBI lineage: Eukaryota > Metazoa > Nematoda > Chromadorea > Rhabditida > Oxyuridae > Enterobius > Enterobius vermicularis. Next base: position 9,871 of record UXUI01008878.1, read on the forward strand.
CTTAAAATCAAATTTGTTTTGGAGCAGTATTTTCAGTGGCATTTATAGATTCAACTTACCATCTTATTTTTCTGGTTTGAATTTTGTGCAGTCTCTTGTGCGAATATAGAATTGAATTTTAAAATATATTAACTGTAAATAATCTTCCAACAGCAAAAAAAATTGTTACGATTTTGGTAAACAGATTGCAAAATAAAGTTTTTAGCTGACCAAGTTTTTTTTACCTAAAAAACTAAATTACTTAGCCGTCATTTTTAAATAGTTTTTCTGTTGTCAGCATTTTGGAAACAAAAAGAGTGGTAAGCTTAGGTGAACTTTTTCTCCTTTTCTTTGCTGCGTTTCGCCAAAAAATCCTAACTGCTGGCTTGAAAAAAAAGAATAAAAGTAAACAGTATAATTTATTTTGATAAAAATGTTTATCATAAGTTTCTTTCTTAATTTATAAGACCAAATTTTTGCTGCTGGAAAATATACAGCACTTGCTGAAAATTTATTACGACAAAAAAATTTAGCATTTATTCTAAACGGTTTCTATCAGAATTAGACATTTAACCACGTAAAAAACTGACTGTTTCTGTTTTTTAACCAATCTTTTTAATTCTTTATATTCTGTTCTTCGGCACTGCAATCATGGTTGAAATGCGTATGATAATAATACTGATGACAAATTTGATCCAAACAATAAAATACAATGACTTATTCTGCATTTCGCTAATTAGTTCCTTTCTATTCACTCGACTGAGAAATATTGTTGAGAAATCATCAATGATTACCTGAGAAAGACGAAAAATATGAATGTTGACAGCATCGCTATCAAACAGACAAATATTTCGTCAGCCAGCACCGTCCTCGGTAGTCTGCTACTGATGCCTTACTTTGTCTGTTTTTACCTTTCCTTCACTTTAAATTCCTTAATGCAGTTCTTCTACTATCATATTTTTCTTGTGTCAGAGGACGTTTGAAAAGAGAGTTTGGAAAAAGGAGAAAATACTATTCAACGAATGAAAACCAACTGTACGAAAAGGATAAGTTATGAGCAGGAGTATACTCATTTATATTTTCATTTTATTTATCTCTTTTTTGCTTCTGTTTTTTATGACCTTTACATCCTTTTGAGTCAAATCTAACAGTGTAGGAACAAAAAAAATCAGTAATAATAGAAAATTTTTTTGACCAAATAATTAAAATGCAAAAGAAAAAATATTTCAAAAAGAAGGATTTTTTAGCAAAAAAAATTGAAAGGTTTTTTTCTTTTTCGTTTCATCAAGCAGTTTTCAGCTGCAAGTTTACTCAGTTTAAAATTATTGAATTCCAAAATTGAATTTGTTAGTTTTGTTTTTACGCACTGAGTTTTTCTTTATTTTCTTTATTTTGGTTACCTGTCTGCTGCGGTGCTTTCAATCAAAACTGATCATTAAGTTGTTAAAATTAAAAAAAAGACTGAAAAAGTTATAAACGAGAAAAGCTACTGCTGCTTTTATATTAGCAAAAATTGGTCTTTCGTAAGCTGGGAAGAAATCAGTGACTTTTTTTATGTTTTTGAAATAACAAAAGAAACTGCAATGATGGTATTAAGTACAATTTGAATAACCGTTCTTAGAAGGTCGCTTATAATAGAACGCTACCGCACAGTAATTTTAAATGACATTACCAAAAAGTTTTAAAATCTTTGACTTAAATTGCAGACTGGCCTTTGAGGGAAAATTTGTACTTCTCAGCAACAGCAACGTTTTGCCGATCAGATTAATACTGCTCAGCTGATTGTTAAGACAAAACCTCTGTCGATGTTCATGCAAAAAATCTGTCGATGCAAAAAATAACTTTACTCTTAAATTAAGACTATAAATCTGCAATTGTAGACAAAATAAATAATAAAAAGTGGTAATTAAAAATACTATCATGGAAATCTCTAGAATTATTTTCACCGCACCAGTTTTGAAAATTACACTCATTACAAACTTACTACAGCTGTGTAAAGAAGTAAGAAACGATAAATGCTGAGTAGTTAAAAAAAGTGAAAAAGGAAGAATTTTGACTTTACTTAAAACCTTTTTTTGGTCGTTATTCTTCTTTGTTTCTACTTAAACAAGCAACTTTTTTAAAATTATTAGCTTATTAAAACTTTTTTATTTTTGCAGAAACTGATCAAAAAAAAATTAGTAGGTGAAAAAAAGTTGTACAAGAAAGCGTTGAAGTTTTGTTTTCATAAATTTATTAGAAAGTTACAACTTAATTAGATAATTATTTGAAACACTTTTAGTAAAATAAAGCTATTTCAAACATTTGTTTCAATCAGTAAAAAATTTTTATTTAACAAAAAGAAACTGTTCTAATATAAAAAACTTAAATAAGTTTTTCAAGTAATGTTTATTAGATGATTTATGCGACTTTCCTGAGAACAGATAATAAGAAAAAGTATCAGTAAAAACGACGAGTTGAAGGTGCCTCAATAGAGAGATGCAAACTTTAAGCTTCAAACATGTTTCTCCTTTTTTCTTCATTTTCATGAAATATTATTACATCAGAAAACTTGAATCCTCTTGCTGACAAGCGCACAAGAACTAAATTTTGTTGATCTCTTGCAAATGTAGACGTTAGCTTTTCAACTGCCTATGATCAGCAGCTATTAGAGTAAAGCCAACATGTAATCTGTTTTCTACCAGTTTTCTCTTTCCAAAAACATGATTTTTTGTACTTCCAAATGGCTTTCAATTTTAGATAAGCCATGATTACTTTTTCTACATTTCCAAATTTTTTATACCTTCAAACCTTCGTAAAAAAAAGTTTTTTTATTTAGCAACTGCATAATCTCTTCAAAAAAACAGCTTTTTAAACAGCTTTTCGCTACTGATTTGCCCTGTACCAATAACGAGAACAGTGTGTGTTTCTTTTGCATAGGTTTTGTCATTATTAGTTCTGATCATTAGTTCTGGACGTTTCAAAGAAGGCACTGCGGACTAATCCTAACAAGAGAAGCACAGATAAGCTCACCGAACAATACAAAAAATATGTCGATTGTACAGGCTACATTTGTTTGCTATTTCAGGCAAAAAAAAACACGCTTTTGATTCAAATGCATACTGAAATTGAAAGTTTTCTGCAATCAAAAATCGCCTGCTTACTAATGGTCTTCACGACCATGCAGTGCTTAACAGAATTTTCATAAAAGTTCTTCTGTTCTTCTCCACAAAAAAATTGTAGCTTATAACTGTAAATCGCTTACTGTGAAAAAAAAACTTTTTGAGTTCTCAGAATACATTTTTTGATAAAGGGATGTGTAGAAAGACAAGAGCTTTACAAATTACAACGGATAAGAGCCAATCGCAATTCTTAATGAAGCCTGCAACTCAGCACGAAGCCTTTATTTAAGCTAACAAAGCCTAATTTTTTCCTGATAACTGAAGCATCGTTTGCGTAAAGTTGTTAACACTAACGACTAAGCTTAAAAGGTGCTGTTACTGCATTATGTGACGTCGTTAGCACTATAACGTCAGGCGATAATCTTGCAAATTGTAATTCTGCGCAAAAAAGAAATTAGCGAATTCCGTGACACTCTCTGCCAAACGAGTGACGAGAGGAATGACCTTGAGAGGAATAAATCAATTAGTTATTGAATCCGTAGAAAATCTTTCAAATGTTTCATCATTTTTTGGCTCTTTTGATGCCTCAACTTTGTTTACGGATTGGTTTGCAAAAAGAGCAAAAAGGGTAAAAAATGATAATCTACAAGGACTGAAGCCAAATGACAAAATCATTGATAGAGAAAGTAAATTTATTTATACAGTGATCTATGTCCACCAAAGCTGAACCAATTTGGCCACGTAGACAAAGAGATTGTGCGTTACCTCGCATACTTTTTCAAGGAACGCATTACTCGCTCGGCTAATCCCTGCAGTCTATTGACTTTAATTGTTGGAAAGTCCCGATTGCAAAATGAGTACGTGAATTGTTACTCTGGTCTTTTCCACTTTACTTGTGGGATTAGCGTAGCGTTAAAAATTATATTCTTGGCCACAGCCTGAAAAAAAAATTCAAACTTGATTATTTCACCTAGCTTCTCTATTCCTCAATTCTTAACGTTTGAGTGCGGTATGCTCGAACAGTCGATTGCCATTTCTGTCTCGGTTATTTCTCTGTTAAGCCGAGTAGCGAAACATATACTTCCACTAATTGTGATCTAAAACTCTTTGTAGAACTTTACATCTAGCTTGCGGTCGTAACAAAACAATTTAGGTTAGATGAATCGAATGATGACAAAGTTGTGAGATGTCATTAGTGCCGCAAGAAGATCAATTGTTATTACTTTAGTAATAAGTGCTGTCATCTTAGTAGGTTTATTCTTTTAAAAAAATAATCAAAAACGGATACTGCATACGTTGGGAACAAAATTATGAAGAATTAAACAGTTTGAGTTGTACATAAATCTGAAGTACACGGCTTTTGACACTGGAGAGCAAAAAGGGTAATAAACCCGCACAGCTTTTCTAAACTTACACTGAAAATTAGCTGAATTACTGTTGAATAGAAATTTACATAGTCTGATGCAACTATTAGTGATTTGCATCATTTACATCGAAGAGTGCGAGATTATAGTTTCTAGTAAAACAAGAAATGTAAAAAGTTTTTTGTAAATACCAAGTGAAAATCATGTGAAATATACAGTTTGTATTTGTTCTGGGAAACTCTACGTAATTTGTATTAAAGTAAGTTTTAAAAACGTCACTTATTTCTTCGTGTGCAGTAAGTAATGGCATCAGGACAAACTCTGCTCAGAAAGAGTGAAATCGGCAAGCAAATATTGGGCAAGAGTAAGGACGATAATGTAGTAATTGTTGATTTCATAGCAAAGCAGTCTTCTTCTGAATTTCAAAACTTTTTTCTGAATAAAACTATACTGATTTAGAATAATATATAGACTTCTGTAAGTAGGCTTATTAAGCAGTTACAGGCTTCTTTTGTTATAAGAAATGAGGGTTTTTTATAATAAAATCTAAATATGCATTCTAACTGTTTTTGACTGGTATTTATAGTTTTACATTTAGCAATTATAGAAATAAAACTATTGTCTAAGTAGATTGACAGAAAAAAGTGGAATTGTATCATTTCAAAGTGTCTACAATTTTGGAAAAATTTTCTTGATTTTGAAAACACTCAGTAGCTTTTAAAAAGTGCTGTGCAAAAGCTGAAACAAAGTTTTAGCTCAAGTCAGTTACTTAAAAAAAGCTGGCAAATTCTATCTATGAGTTATTTAAATGTTGATTTTTCTCCTACAAATGGCGATTATTAACGTCTAACCATAGAAAACAAAACAATAAATGTATTAAAAAAACAAATAAATAGATAAGTGCACGAAAATATTGAAAATACTTGTTGCACATTATTCACATATAAACTTTCTAGCTTTTGTCCTTTCTGATCTAAACAATTGCTAAATATGTATTCAAATTAAAAGTTTTAAAGTATGCAAGAATGACGAAAAGTCTAATAAGTAATCGGCATAAAATAGAGAAGAGTAAACAGTGCATTTCTAAAATCTTGGAAGTAGTATTTTTGACAGTTTAAGGAGTAAATTAATCAACTTTCTTTAATTACTGTTGGCATACCAAATTTGAACTATTCTGCCTTTGATCATTCAGTTCATCACTGACTAACTCAGTTCCTTCGAATGCTTCTAGGTTTAGGCCTTTCTTTCACCAAACATTTTTTCTCACAGGCCATTAACTTGTCATATTGCATTCAATAAACACCTGTGACAAAGAAAAACAAAATATAATAACATAATATTAGGCGCTTCAAATGTTAATTTTTTAGTCTCTCAAGTGAGGTTTACACAGTTTGCTAACTTCGGGTTGAAACTTTGTGCAGCGTTACAGATAAGTACAAATTCAGACCTCTAAATCTTCAAACAGCGACGTAATTGTTAAACAGCAAGTGTTTTCCTCAGAGGACTGTTTTGAACAAATTCATAACAAAAAGTCGAAATCTTTTTAGCTGATTAAACTTCGAAAAACTAGAAATTTACTGATTAGCAGGTATCACTGATCAGCAATGATAATAACAGTTTAGCTTTAGAGATGATCTGATCAAATCAACTTTTTTAGTGTTGCAAATGTTAAAATATTTATTATACTCTATTAATAAATGTTACCTTGTTTTTATTCGCTTTCTAATTTAGAAAAAATTTGAAGACGCATTGAAGAAGAACAAAAACTCTTTATCACTGACTTACACACTTACATTGAGCATTAATTTTAGCAGTGTTTTGTCAGATAAATCGTGAAATTAGACCTGATATTCTTCAACAAGTTTCTTCTTAAATCAGATAAATTTTTCTGTTGTTTTTCATCTTGAAACTTTAATCACAGCGGTAAGAAAAGAAAATAGAAATGTTACGTAAACATTTTCACAATTTATCAGTATCAAACAAATAATATTAAAATTTTAGAAAAAAATTTTTATAGCTTTTTTTTTTCATTTTGAATTGTTCTTTTTTTCTTTTAGTTTAAACAATAAAAAAATTTATTGCTAAAAAATTTATTGTGCTTTCTGCATTTGCCAAAAATTTTACCACTTAAAAAGATTGACTTTTATTTAGATTACCTTTAAATTAAATGTTGAATAACTAGTAATCTAAAAAAAAAAAAAACATTTGCTATTTTTACCAAATTTTTAATTTTTTTACAGCTTTTTTTTTTTCTTGAACGAAACGACCCTAGATAAATTGTGAATGATCAAAATAATAGTGACAAAATTGGTTTAAGAAAGAAAAATAAAATAATTCATTTTGCATTTTTTTAACTGATTCATCGGCTAAAAAGCGTTAAGCTGAATAGTTCCCGTATTTCCACCGGATCGGCGAGTATTGTTGAGGCATTATCAATGATTACTTAAAAAAGACAAATTAGATGAATAGTGGTAGCATAATTCTCAATCAATTGAATATTCTATCAGTTATCTTCACCGTCTAAAGCGCACTAATTTTCCTAAATCCAGTTTTTTTCTTCTTATTTTATATTCCTTAGCATTACCGCTTTGCTGTCATTATGTTTCTTCTGTTTGGACAACAGCCGAAAGAAGAAAAAAAGAAAAAAGCTAACAGTAAGTGACAAGCAATTGTACAAAAAAAAAAAAAAAAAGGTAAATTATAAGCAAAAAGTCCTGTTTATTCATATTTATTTCTTATTTATGATTGTTTTTTTCTTGAAACTTTTATTATTAATTTTTAATTTTCTTGAAAAGTAACAAAAAAAAAAGCAAAAAACCTCTAGAAATACAAAATTTTTCAACAAAATAATTAAAAAAGAAAAAAGTAAATTTTTGCTGAAAAAAAAGGTTTAGTTTTTAGCAGAAAAAAATTGTGGATATAACACCTTTTCTTTTGTTTTATTGAACAATTTTTTAGCTGCAAGTTTACACGGCCAGAAATCATCAAATTTCATTGATAAATCTGCTGCGCAAATTGCGCACAGTGTTGAATAAAATTACTGTCTAAAAAATAGCTTTCATAATTATTCCAAAAAATGAAAAAATATGTTAAGCTTTCTCAAGAAAAAGCAATTTTTTTTTGCTTTCACTCTTACAACTGCAGTCAATACTGACGCCATCAATAAACAAATAAATTAGCAACAATTATCCGCTTCACGACACCTCAAAAGTTGTTATCTGCTCATAAAACAGCGGCATTTGAGAAGCCTACAACCAATTGACAATAATTCTACTATTATCAGATAAAACGATACAGTTGTTTCCAAAAGTGACTCTTTTTTTGGATACCCCGTACTAACACCTCAGATCGAAAGGTTTGTTTGCTTTTTTTCACTTTTTTTTAAATTATTTCTTTTTTCTTACCAATCTTTCTGTCAAAATTGGTTGTTGTGATCGACAACCTCCTGCTAAGCTTAAACTTTTTGAATAGCTAGCATGCATTATGGTAGTATAAATTTAATAAATTATCGTTACCGTTTCCAAATTACCAAACAGCGAGAAGTTTTTGTTTCGTCAGTTCCTTTTTTTTTCACATCATCTTTTTTTGTTGCCATTTCGTTGTTGCCTTAGTTCAATTTTTTTTTTTGATTGAGTTTTGAACTCATACAGAATGGTAACTAACATTTACAGAATGACATTCAAGGGGTAGTAACGGTGAATTCTGTTAAGATCTGTCAAATTTTTTGAATTTACTGAAAGAAAGAAAAATCTACTCGTCGTTATTTGAGTTCCGTTCTCCTTTCTCCCCTTCTCCTCTATTTAAACCCTCCTTTCTTTTGACACCTTATTTCCTCTTTTTTTTTCTTCTTCTGCCTTCTTCTTCATTATCGCCTTCATTAAGACATTTTCATTGCTATTTCACAATTTCTTCGTTGTACTTCCTTCGCTGGCTTGGTCGACTAGTGATTTATATTTTGATTAAGTTTTAAGCAAATGGATGGAAACAGGGAAGAAAGTTTCCAACCACATTTATTTTTTTCTGCTTCGAATATAATTAAATAAAAATAGAAGGCAATAATAGAAGGGTATGAAGAAGAAAAGGAAAACAAATGCTCAATTGAGTTATTTTTTCTTTTCGCTTAAACAATGTTCCTTTTATAACGGTTTTTTGAGCACACTGATTTGTTTTTTTTTCCAAAAAAGATATGGACAACACAGAACACCAGCGCTTTCATATTGTTACTGATGTGATCCAATAAGAAAGTATAGCTCAAGACTGACAACGAAACGAAGCCAAAAGGCTAAATAAAAAAGAAGAAGAAAAACTTTTCAAATGTTTTTTATTTTTGCAGTAAGTTTTTGTGGTAATCAAATCAAATTGCCGTCGTCATTGACGACTCTGTCGCCATTCGGAGTAGCAATCAGTAGATGCGGCACGTGTTTTTCTAACTGTCGTTACAGTTCATTAGGCTATAGTCGAGTGTCAGCTGTTGAGAGTACGATTTGCTTTCGTGGAAAATTCTGTACTTCTATCTTATATTTTTTTTGCCCATTACAACTCAAGTTTAGCATAAATTAACCTCGTTTTTTCTTACTTTTTTTTATCTTTTCTCTCATTGTGTAGAGACGAAAAAAAACTTGTTTACAAAAAATTGTACTTTTTGTTCGTTTGTTCTTTTTTAATAAAACATTGAAGTAGCCATTACTGGCGATGAAAAAGTATGATTTAGAAGTGTGGTGGTTAGTTTTTCTACTCTCATCTTTCTTCACTCTTTTCCCCATTTTTATTAGCAAATTGATCGGATCGAAAAATAAATCAACCAATGTCAATGAGAAAAAGCGATGTCTACTACCGCTTCTTTTGTGGTTAAACATACACAAATGCTTCAATAAATATTTGCCGAAAAAAAAAAGAATTTGGATGAAATATTTTTGATACTGAAGATGTTTACATTGCACCGTCACAAGCAAAAACAATAAAGACGCTGTATCTATCGACTGAGTGCTGCTTTTGGTTGTCTTAATTACTACGGCTATTACAGATCAAACAAGACTATGTGATCCGTAAAAAAATGGTAGCAACGTGAAAAACCAAACTTTTTTTCCTGCCATTATACACGCGCTGAAAAGAACAACTAATTTTTTTGATACTGCTATTTCAGAAGCTGCCAGCTGCAAGTATCGTTGTCAGAGAGAGTGATATTGTAAAGCATAAGAAGTGTTCTGGATGAACCATAAAATAAAAAAGTTTATTACATTTTTTACTGTTGGTCTCGTGTATGCGACTGTTATCCACCTGGGTTTTTTTTGTTCAGACGTATAGCAATTAGAAGGACAGTTTAAATATTGTCCTCTAAAACTCAGTTCTTCTGTAATTTTTTACGTAAACCGTTGTTAAGCGCCCGTTTGGTTCAGAGTTTTAAACTTGCTTGCTTTTTCTCAAAGACTTTTTAAAACTGACACTACATACCCTTATATGGTAAACGTGTAATTTGGGCCTTGCTTTATAGCTTCAGTGTTTTGTATAAGAAAGTAGACCAGTATTTTAAATATTTAATGAATCAACCCAACTCAGGTTTCAGTGGTGAATCAGTGCGCTACAAGAAAGTAGGGTAGAGATAGCAGTGAACGCTGCACAGACACCAGTTTGTTAAACTGTACTTCGAACTGTCGTCACTTGAAAATGTTAATTACAGTTGACTTGAAAAGTTGCTGTTCTACTCACCTAAAACTGTATTTTTTTTAACTTATCTATAGAACAATGTCGAAAATTTATATCATTTTCTTTGCCGCCTTCTTCCTCCTCGGAAATTTTTTTGTTTTTTTTTCACACTTTTTCAGTCTTAATTGTCTGTTTTCACTAATGCTTTCTCTGTAGTCAATAACTTGCTTGCGGGTTTTAAGTAACGTAATTATTACGTATTTATCTGTGTAACTATGTAAATGTGTACTTGTAAGTATGCTTGTTAAATGTATTTTTCTGCAAAGGAAAGAAATGAAGGGAAGGAGAATTGTTTGAAAGATAAAGATTACGAAAATAGGAGACAAATTTTGCTTGTTTTGAAAAACTTTAACAACAAGTATAGGAGAATTTTCTTTAAAATGTCGAAAAAAAACTGTGAATTTGTGTTTATTAAATTGAGCTCAAATTTCTTTAAGTTGATTTTGTTACTGCCGCTTCTATTTTTCCTCGTACGTTTCAAAAATGGCCTTCTTTATGGCAATTTTTTTTCTGTCTCATTTGATCGTTTGTTCAGCTATTATTTTCCGAAATTTGCACTGTTCTTTCGCTCGTTTTCAAGTCATTTAACATACATATCCGTTGCATCTTACGGATTTTGAATATTCAAATTTTAATTGAATAGAACTTCATCGTAACTTTTATGTTATCTCAGCAATAGTTGATTAAAAATTTTCAATGCAGTAAGTATTTTTTTTTTT
>UXUI01008879.1:6775-21562 GCA_900576705.1 Enterobius vermicularis
TCAAGGAGAAAAAAGTTACATGCGAAATCTGAACCGGAGACGTTAATGATGCCACCACTGATAACGAGTAATGGAACTGCAAAAAATCCATTTCTTTAAATATTATCTTAGTTACTGAAGGAGAAATAAACAAGAGAAGAACTTTGCGAATAACAGAATGCAATGAAAAACACCATCAGAACCAAATAAGATCGACAGCAACTAGAGAGTTGCACGCTTGATAAAGGAACTTCGTTGTTTCGGAACAGTACAAACAAATAGGTACAAACGGAGCTCTACAAACTGCTGAAATGTTAAATGCACCACTTTTAAGCGCAAAAATTTCCCGCGAAGTCAGATTGGCGCCGCTTTCAAAAATGTGAACCGATATGGAGATGAAACTGTCATCACCTGCTACGGTCTATGATATCTGCCATTTCGGCTATTTATTGAACGCATCGAACAACGACAACAACAATGTGACATCAGCAGTTTGATCTCTGCATATTATTTCACCGGTTTCAAGTCAGTCTTTTTAGCAATTTAAATACTGGCTAAAGAAGTCTTTTGCTTTTCAAACAGTACTGAACGTCTGTTTTTACATCATTTTTTCGTCATATAGGCACAGCAAATGGCAAGAAATGTTTGCATTCAAGTTAATATTGTATAAATATTAATGACAGCGGTTTCGCTAAAGTATACAGTAACTGCTACTGTGTCATCATTGTTTTTCACTAGTTCAAGTTTTTCTTAAACAAATATTGTAGCTTGTTTCAATACTGGTAAAAATTGCTGGAATTTTTTTTTAAATCATTTGTGCCTAGTTGTTCTGGTATAGTTTCATAGTGACAATAGCTGTTTAGACCATAAAGACTTTTATTTTATATTAGATCATACCAAAAAAAAAAAAAATTAATTGGTTTAAGAACGGTTTCATCTGGCTAAAGAATACTGGTTGCATATTTGACTACTTATCACAAGAAACATCTTTCAAATATAGTTCCAAAAACTGTTGAATTATCTTCCTTAATTTTAGAACTTGTCGGTCAGATACCAGTGCACTATACATTCTAAGATAATCTGCAGTTAATCTACTGGCAATGAAGAAACTAGGCTAGAATGAAGTTGCGGCTGTAAAATTAAGTTCTGTATAAATTTTGAAGTCATTTCCACATTTTACACTGAAATCAACATTGAAAATTACAGATGTTACTCGAAGCGATTCCAATCACAAAGTGTTCTCTTGCTGGTGGCATATAAATAGTGCTTCATAAAATTGCAATTTTATTTCTTGCTTTAGCAGTATAGTCACTTCAGAAGTGGCACGAAAGCTTTCTTTGAAATCTGTTAGATGTTTAAGGTACTGTCGAGTGAGTTCTACAAAAATGTGACTCGTTCTGTCTGTCCAGTTCTTCATACAATTTCTAAGCCTTTGTTTTTGATGGTGTTAAGGCAAAAATTATGATAACTGTCACATTAGCTATAAAAAAGTTTTTTTCTCTGAGCATTTTTTGCCAACTATTGTACGTATTTTAGATTCCTCATGACTTCTGCGGGTTTACGACGAGAAATAAATCTGAATTAAATACAGGATTTTTATTAGGCCAGAGTCAAGAAGATTTATACTCTTGGTGGTTGTTCATAGGCAAGTATCTACTCTCTGTGAGTCAGAAGTGTGCAAAATTCTAAATTTCATATTATTTCCATTTATATTTTAATAATTGTATCTGGTCTGAATGAATTCTGATTGCTAGTTTTGTTTTCAAAGAAAAGTGCACCACTCTTGAATTAGAAGTCTATCAAATGTTGTAATTTTGATCGAGTGGAACTTCCTGTTAAATTTCACGTTCACTTTCTTTACTTTTTTGAGGCAGACACATGGAAAACAACTGTTTTGCAACTGCATCATAAGAGCAACGAGAATAATTGGAGTTGAAAGTGAAGGATAATTTGATGGATGAACGGTTCTTCTTGGTTTCTTGTCAACCTAATTGATCATCGCATATCAGCACTTTTATAAAAAGAAGAATGAGAAAAGTGACTTTGAAAACCCTGTCCAACTTTGAATATTATTTCCTTTTTTTTTTTTTTTTTTGTGGTTATTCTTTTTTCACGTCTCTTGTTTTCTCTGGATGTGACATATTTCTTTATTTTTTAACCAGTTTATCGGTTAATAGTTGGACAAAACTTTGTGAAAATTTATTTGAAAAAGGAAATTGATCATAGGTGGTATACGTTTTATGTGCTGGCTAATTGTTGAAAATTTTTATTGGTCATTTAAAGATAAAAACTTTTTCTTTTTTGGTTTCTTGACACTGTCTAATTTTTTTAAACAATTAAATTCTTTTTAGCTTCAGCAGTTTTTCAGCACAATTTTCAGCTAAATCAGTCTACTGAAAGGTAAACTGAATTTATTGGAGTAGCGCTTGTTTGATGAATGTTTTTTTTTTCTCAGCATTTATCTCGGTTTCTTCTTTTGCTAAGAAAAATAGTAAAAATTGTGTTCACAAAGCAGTCGGTTAACATGAATTAATAACTATGAAGACAATAATTTTATTACTAAGGCCAAATATACAAAACTTTTTCCCAGAGTTGGCTAAACAGCTGTTTGAAATAATCATATCAAAAATTTATATAATTTAGAAAAAGTTTCCATAATTTTTTGTTGCTGTCAATAACTGAGGGTTTTTGAATTTGGCCAGAACATGTTATCTTCACTGCTTTAGATCTACAATCTAACTAAACAGGCAACGGTTTGACTGGTAGATTTCTTCTTAGGAAACATTCCATAATTGTTTTCAAACTTTGGATCATAGCACTTTATTTTATCATCGTAACGTTTCTTCAGATTAATCGTCATTTTTTTTCTCTCTTCCAAGTTTCCAGAATTTTTTTTTCTTTTGAGAAACAGGCAGTTATAAATCATAAAAACTTGATTTTGGCAGTAAAGATTTTTTGATTTCTGAAATATCACTAAAATCTAGTTTTTCGCTTCTGACCTGATATATAATTTTAAAAAAGATAGTGTTTTTACAGAGACCGTTCATTCTTCCAGTTTTTTTGCGAACCTAACAGTTAAATTGTTGAAAAACTTGTTCGCTGGATATTAGTGTCAAAATATTGTCTTCAGGTGAGAAGATTTGCTTTGGTTCCTGCAAAATCTTTTGTTATTTTGTCATTGACGCAACATATGTGAAGTGTTAAAATAGTTTTCTAGCACGTAGTTAATTTATTTATTTTTCTGTCAACTTAATAGTATTGTAGAATTAATTTGTATTGCTATACTTTTGAGAATTAAAGTTGTTATTGATGTTACGTAGTAGCTTAGAAGGCATTCAAAGGAAAAAATTGATTGAAGTAACCAGCTCATTGAAAAATGTCTATATAAGCAACTGCCACATTTTATTTTGCTCATTAAGCAAGTTTTTTTAAGTCTGGAATTAGTCTGGTGCTACAAACTTTGCTAAGATAAACTCTATTGTTAGAATACTTCATTGTTAATGGAAAGGTAAACTAGGGAATTGAAATAGAGTTTTGTTATTAGTTGCTTCCTTTTTTACAGATGTTTGTCAGCTCAGTATTTCTATGGATATCGACAATATCGACACTTTTAGTAACTTCTTATGCTACCACAGTGACAACATTTGTACACAATCCGTAAGTTTATTTACGGGGTTTTAGCTCTTGTAATTAATGTATTTCTAAATTTAGATGTAAACAAATTAAGTATTATTTTCAATTTTTGAAACTGGTAATTTTGTGTGCAGGAACTGTGGAAGGTAGAAAAATTATTAAATTTATTTGGCTGAAATACACAAAACTTCTACATTTCTCGATTGAGAAAAGCACGAGAGTAATTTTAGTTTTTTTTAGGCTTTTCAAAGTTTCTTTCTTATGCATACAAAAGCTTCTAAGGTTTTGAAAAAATTTATGGTATAAATGTTGGTTTTTTTGGACATATTTATTTTCCACGTCTTATCCATCATCTGAGTAGAGAACTTTATCATCTTCAGCGCTATTGTAGCTGAATTAAGTTAGTCTAATCAAGGTATTCGCAAATGGTCGCCGAAGATGGAAGTTCGCAGAATCGTTACGGTCGCTGGTCTGAAATCCTTAATCAGCGAATTATCAGCGGTCAGTACAACACTTGGCCAAGCTATGAAGTTCCATTTTTAAACAACGGCCATTTAAACTATGGAAAGTTTGATGGTCCGCGAATCATCTATCGTAGAACAATTAAACCAGCATATCAGCTGTACGATTCAGTTACTGGTGGAAATTTGTTGTTAGTTCAGGAGGCAAACGGTTTATTCAGTAAAATTACGGGGAATACCGAGTATTTCCCAGAGGATGGTATAGAAAACGAAAATGAGCAGTCAACAAATCCCCGAAGATCAATTTACGTCAAAACAGTTTCCAAGTAAAAGAGGCGAATGATTAGAATTTGCTTCAGTTTCATATGAATATTACTTTTTTACTGTTTGAGCAGAATTATTTTTTTGTTGTGTCAGTTGGATCTCCTAGACTGTTAGAACAAACTTTCTAAATCAAATTTTAGAAGATATTTCTGTTTATCAGTCTGTAATGCTCGTACTTAAAGTCATTTGAACAACTGAAAATTGATTTTGATTTGTGAGGCTGAAATTTTATTAGGTCAACATGTAACCAATTAATTTTTCGGTTGATTGCTGTAATGCTAACCTCTTTTTTTTTTTTTTTTTTTATGCTTTTTTCTTCGCTTTTTTTTTTTTTACTTGTTTGTTTGTTATAGAAGAAAAGAAATGAAATGGAAAGCCATTCTTTTAGAAAGCATCAAAACAAAAAACTGATTTCAAAACCGGTAGGCAAAATTAAGAGCGTAATTAATAGAGATTTTCCTGTAAGGAAGCAGATGCTTTTTCGTTCAAATTTTTTAAAAAGTATTAGTTTTTAACAATTTTTCAAAATTTTTACCTGTCACAATTACTTCTATTTATTTAACATTATGTGTTAAATTTCTCAGTTTCTTCTGTTTTATCTATTATTAGTTACACAGCTGTAAGAGACAGTAATAGTTTGGTGACAGTTTTGGAAAAATCAGTTTTTTCTACGCTGTGTAATGTTCACAGAAGGAAAATTAATAGATGAGAATCAACTGATCTGTAGTGTAAAAAGCTCAGTTTGACCGAGCAGAATTTTATGAATACACAAATTTTAACCGCAGAAAAAAGAAAAAAGCTGCATTTACTGTCTGATATTAAAATTGCTATAAATTCTTGGGTAGCTACAAGTTACTGATCTATTAAAAAATTTCTACGTTTCTTTTATTTTGAACAAAAGGTCAGTTTCTGTCAGTGCTTTTTGAATTACGGGTTTTGTACTTTTGCATCAGACAATAAACATATGTAATCTCTGTTCGACTGTAAACCTTATGTTTTTATGTTTTTTTTATGTTGTGTTTTTTTATATTACCTCTGTATTCTGCGTAGTGAACAGAAGTGCTACCATATTGGATATGCATATTTCATTTTTTCTACTATGTTATCAGTAGCTTGACTTAAATTTAAAGCAGAAATATTGAAGCTGAGAGTAACCCGTTTTTTCTAAAAAAAAAGAAAAGATTGTCAAAGAACAGTTGAGTGAACTAAAAGAGAATAAAAAATTTTAGAAGAAAAGTATGTAGCACTACACTAAGATTTCAGCAATTGCTACTGTTAATACTGATAATTGTACTTTAATAACTGTTAAAACCAATACAAATGTGTAGGTATTGATAAAAATGGACCCTCTAATAATTTTATTATTCAATGTGAAGACAATCATTTTTACGACTGCTACACGGACTGAATTGGCAAATGATTGGTTAGAACAATCAGCTCATTAATTTGGAACAGAAATAGGCTGTATAATATTTATTAGCCGACTTTCTTGCTTTTTGAAAATTTATCAATAAAGCTGATAAATTTTTTAACCAACTTTTTAAAATCCAAAAGAGAAAAAAAAAACCTGTTGATAAATTCAGGCAAATCTTTGTAGTTGAATCTTTTTCAGCGAGTACTAAACGATTATTTTTACATTTTGTAACAAAAAAGCAATCGCTTTAATATTGGTTAACTATTTATTGATAATTTTTAAAAAGTTTTTCATTTTGTTCGGATCATCCAAAAGCATACTAAAATGTTCTGATACTTACGATTTTAGTTCAGAAATGAACAACCGATGTTAGTGCGCCTATTAAATTTCTTTTTAAAGTCTTTTAATAATGCTTGAATACTAGTTTTTTATTTACTTCAAAATTAGTAATCTTAATTACTGGACAGGGTACAGAACAGCCATGCAGTATCATCTAGAGTTCTGTACTACTGAATTGATATCAGAACCATTATTTTCATAATGGATCAAGGTTTCTCGCGCAATTAGGTGCTTCAGCAACAACTTTTTTCGCTCGAAAGTGCTTCAAAAAAATAAAAAGTTTAGAATGTTACTGCTCGTAGCTTCTGAATTACAGTTACATACACATTTCTACCTAAGAATAGAAGGCCAAAGATAGACAACAAACATCCCGCAATTTGTCGCCTGTGCCCATTTCCAGATATCATGACCTATCAACCAACTGTCCTCTCATTCTTGATATCTAGCAAAGCCGTCGTTGAGTATTTTATTCACTTGAGCTGCTCAAATTCATTATGCTCAAAACCAAAAAGTTGAAACTTCTAGTAAATGTCCGTAACATCTACTAACCTCGCAGAAACGAAAATAGCAGTAAAACGAAGCCATTAGACTAACAGCAGAAGAAAAGTGCATTGCTGAAAAATCAGTGTCACTTTTAAGGAATTAAATTTATTCTTGCAAATTTTTTTGTGATTCCGCTGTTCTGAGCATTTGCTTAAAATGTACCTACAAATTGCTGCAGCAGTGGCATCCTTCTTTCAGTAATTTATCTAGAGCTACGTTGAGTTAAGGACAATTTTCACAACTTTAATTTCTTTGTTCAAACCAACTCAGTTTTTTAATCTTCAAGGTATGATGAGATTGATTACTGTTGCATTTTTCAAATTTAAACGAAACTGAAGCCACCAACGTGATTTCCGACAGTTATGATGGGATAGATGAAAGCGGGTAAAGCAGCTAGATCACTGCGAGTACGATTTAATGCTAGTGTCAAAATTGATACCACACTTCCAGCCTGTTTTTTAGACAATGGTCATGTACCAGAAAAGCAAATGAAGACAAATAGTTATTGATAAGTAGAATTTATTTGAATTTAAATATTTACTCATGAACTGTTAATACAGACGCAGATCAGATAACCACCGCTCTATCTGGAGCTTCTTAGAGGTGCTTATTACCTGTTGCTAATCAATAGTTTTTTTTAATTCATTTTTCTTGTTTATAGCCTACAAATTTAGTTATTTTCTTTTTACTTCAAGTTCCCAGTCTAAACTTTTATGCACTTTTCCAAATTATCTTAAAAAAATGAGGAATTTTTTCGAGTTATGGGCTAATATATCATGTTATCAGTAATCTATTCCATTTGCAATCGTTAAAAAGGAAATTAATAAACCTAGAATTTGAGTTGATTTGTTTTCAAAACTCATCGCTGCGATCGATGCTTACCATTTCCTGTTGCCTATGTTTCAGGAAATTTTTGTGCCAAATAATAGTGGTGGTTCCTACTTTCATTTTCATATGTCAGATGGGTACCGTCAAATTGCAGTTGAATGACGTTCTAAAAAATTTGAAGTGATTAATACTCATGTCGTTTTTCTCCAGTATCATTGCTTTTTGTTAGGCATAGATTTAGCTTTATCAACCTTCCAGAAGATTATGTTATAAATTGGTCTGTTTATACCAAGGATTGCTGCTCATTTAGACAATATTTTGATTTTAAACGGAACACATATCAAACGTCTAAACCTTCTTTTAATTTAACAACGCATACAGTTTTTTAAATTTATTTTGAAAAATATCTAATTTTTGCAAAATCAGTAAAAAACTTTAATCGATATTTCTCTGGACTTAGGTAAGGCTTCTACTGTATATTGCGCATTCCGTGTATAAAAATTTTGTGTGAAAACACTGTATTGTTAAATTAGTGAATGTCAATTGCCGTTTGATAAAATTTGGAAGATTCTAACCTTTTTTTATCTTTAATAAACTTTGGACCTGAACAAGAACTTTTTTTGCTCTTTAGGCTTCAAACTACGGAGTCTACACTGTGAATTTTTATTTTTTTCCTGACGACTTAGAACAACTAAACGTACATTTTTCAGAATTTTTGACTTCAATAAAAGGGTGCAACTTGGAAAAGATGAGAAATGCAATAGTGATTATCTTTGTAATAAAAAAGTTTTAGTTTTTGTGAGATTTAGTTTAATCTTGCTGACCAACTATAGGTCCCCACCATATTTAGTTTAAAGAAAAATACCTATTTTTCGATCGTAATCATTTACAATATTGAGCATTATTTCTAAACAGCTAATTGTTTATAAACCAGGTGCCGTTCTGCCCGTCAGTCTGGCTATGCTGACTTACTCTTCAGAATAGTATATGGTTCTGACCCTACATTCGATAGAACTCCGTTAGCTCGTCAAAATCAGACTAAATGAGTTTCCGCAAAAACATCAAATTCTCTTTCATTCACTTCCAGAAATCTGATGGGTGCTACTGTCCAAGATAAAGTTTTGTCTTTGTTCAAATAACATTTCTCAAAAGGTTAGCCAAACACCACACAAATTTTTATGACTCTACTTTTGGCAAAAGATTTGATTTGTCAGAGTCAAACAGACGCCTTTTTTGAAGTCCGTAGTGGTTGTACCAGCCTCAGCGAGAAATATCAGAGTTAGAGTTTAAAATATTTAAGTATTAAAAAAATGAAATCAAAAGCCTGCCAGTATGGTTGTTACTCAAAAATTGGCAGCGGTACTGAACTTATGCAAGATAGTTTCTTCAAAACATTAAAAAAAATGTTAACGGTCACAAATTTGACACCCTGGCCCAAAACAGCAAAATTATGAATGCAACTTCATGTTGACTTTGGAAAATTAAAAACTGCTTCTATTTCCAAATTCCTGTAGACTTATATTCTGAACGGCTTGAAGTTTCTAAAGTCAGTTTTACAAATGAACGGCAACTAATCAGGTTTTAGTGAAGATTTGATTTGGTCTAAACGTTCACACTTGTCAAAAAAGTGTGCATTATATTTGGGATACAGTTTATCGACTACTACCAACTGGTGATCGTTGTCCATAGTTAGAAAACTTCATTTCAAATTGACATGCAAAAGAATCCTTTCATGACTCAGTCAAAGCGAAAAAATTTTGGAAAAATAGTAAAAAGTGCATTTGTTAACTGTGGAGAAGAAAAAGACAAAAGAAAAAACAGAAGAAAATGCGCAACATAAAGAGAGGAAAAAAAGATAACTTATTTTCTGAAACTTTGACTTAAGTTTTCCTTTGGTCACTCCTGTTCCATTCCTCTCCTTTGTCTTATTGCTGTTATATTAAAACAGCTGTTCCAATGGCATAAACCCAAATTAGCTGAGAGAAAGCGGATGGAACTAAATAACAAAGCCAGTTGTTGTTGTATGTCAAAGCACAGAGATGCTCATTCAATGGATGATTTGTGTAGTATCAATAAGTATTTGAGTTAAGTCGGAAACCACAATTTAAAATCTTAAAGCTGCGTTTCTTAGTTCCTTGTACAATTCACAGCACAACGAAAGCGTGTTAAAAAAAGCAAATAGAATATAAATATGCAGCTCCTAAATGTAGTTACAAATAACAGAGATCAACAAACTAATGACCGTGATGTTTTATACCTGTTGCCATTTAAATATTAGATGTATTTGGTGTTTGTCACATAAGACTTAGTTGGCTTCAAAATGATATGAAGTTATGGTTCTCAATTAGACTAACAATTCCGTAAGTACTTTGATTGGCTCTGCACTGTGCAGCGTGACCAATCCATCGGTCAAGAGTAAGACGAATTTTACAACTAAGTAATCACCGGTAACTACCACTCGTTTGATGCATCAGGCACAGTTATCAAAAAAACGAAAAATGAGCAGAAAAAATAAAAGCTTTCAAAATGACTAGTCAAGATAATGCTGATCTGCGTACTTATAAAGTAACAAATGTTTACATAAGAAAATTTTTAAAAAGTTAAATACAAATTTGCTGATCTTGTTTCTTTTAAAAATAAAGCAGAGGTAACTGCCCGATTAAGAGACATCAAAAATTATTGACAATGACAGAGTTATAAAATCTGTAATTACAGCTATCAGAGCATGTTTACTTCACCAGTCAGTTGCAAAAACCCCTGGAAAGAATTTTTTTTTCTTTGGAAAAACTCCTTCCAATGTTTAAGCAAACCACAGATTTTGAAGATCTATTTTTTTCATGAGGTGATAAGTCTGTCTTCTTCCAGCAACATCTTCATTTTCTAGGAACACTATTTTTTGCTTTTAAACAAACTGAGACAAAACTATTGTGCACCCGATGGTAGTACGGGTTGTGTGATCTGTTAGACTGCTGTAATGTCTTCTACAATGTAAATCGTTAAACAGTTCTTCACTTTATAATAATAACAAGAAAAAGGATAGCAATTTTAAGAAATCGTTTGAGCATCTAAGTCAGTAGCTATACTTCAAAAATGTTCCGTAAAATTTCGTTTTGCTTTCGCCTTTTTAAGCAGGAAAATACTGAGTTTGATTATCAGGCGACTTGAAAAGTTCGGCGACATACTGCCGCAAAGTTAGTATATGCTTGGCCAGTTCTGTAAACAACCTGAAAAAGGACGAAGGAAAAAAATCACAAAAATTATTCTGGAATTGTTTGATAGTGTTTGTCATACCCATAAGAATGGTAAAATTTTGTAGAAGGTATCTCAACAGTGCAGAGGCTTTTGCTTTCCAGCGGAGAAAAAATGACGTAGTGAAGCAGTGTTAAGTAGAGACTTTAATAAAAAATGATGTTGATATTCGAAGAAGACAGGACCAGTTTTTTATGCCTAAAAAATAAAAGACTCTCAGTGTAGCGCATTTGCCGCATTGGTAGCTAACTCCAATCTGGGAAGTCGGACGAGCACGGAGAGGAATCTCACCAGCAAAATAAATAAGCTGGAATAAGATTTTTGGCCGGTAAGAAAGGCATGGAAGAACAGACTAGGACAGATAAAGGAGTTAAAAAGCGAACGAGGAAGATTTCTGTGAAAGCGATAGAAGTTTGAAGGTGTGATAATACGTTATTCTTTATTCCTCTTTATTTGTTACACTTTGGTTTTTGCTTTCCGTCTGCATATAGCTTTTAGATGTTATTGTTATTTCGGTTTGTCTTTTTTTGCTGGTTGTTGTTATTTCACATAAATTTACCGCACAATTTAATTATCAAGCTTTGCAACAAAAAAAGTATTCCCCATAAAGTTTCCAAAATTCGTGTGATAGATGATAGCAGCTAAAGTAAAGTTGCCAAGAATACCCGCTTCAAGCAACAAAAAAATTGAAACAGAGGAACAGGAGGGGGTGGATTGAAGAACAAGAATTCCATTTCCCTTCAAACACTCAGCTGTGAACGCATCTTTCTGCCTTTCTCTTAATCTCACTCTCTTTACCGCACACGTCCAAGAATTCGTTTTTATGCCACTTTTCGAATAAGGAAATCAATTAACTGAAAGGATCTCCGTATAAACCTGGAAACGTAAGAGACTGGACAGAAGACATCTGTTTTTCCTAGTAAAAATAGCAGTTATATATGAGGTAATTTGTTGATATCAACTGAGCTATAATTTTTAATTTCAGAGATGATTTTAAAGAGACTGACCTGCAACATGTTGCTTGATGTCTTATTGTCTTCTCTCTCTTCTTAACGCACATTTATTTTTCAGATTTGTCTGTATTTTTGTCCAGAATCTTTTTGCGACCTCTTCTTAAAGTGAACGACAGAATCTGAAAAATATTCCAAACCTAATAAGGTATCAGTCTTTGCGTTCTTGAAGCATAAACGCCTTTTGCATGCTGAAAACGAAACAAATTTCCTATTGGAAGAAGCAGCAACAAAAACGAACTACAAGCGAAAAAGATGAACTATATTTTGAAGTTAGACTTAAAATACAGAATTAGAAAGCCACAAAATAAAGTTGTTCACTGAATTAAAAAAGAGCTTTTTTTATAAGACAGACAGTGTATAAAAAACTAAGATACAGAAACTGACATCCAGATATAACAATACAAAGCAGCATAGGTTACAAGTTTCAATCATCATAAAGACAGGGGAGTTAAATAAAAGCAACTAATTCTTTTTCATCCACTCCGTGTTACAAACGCGATAGGGGGCTTCAGAGCCGAGGGTGAATCTCTCCGTGAAATAGTGCGCTGCAATTTACCATATTATAAGCAACAGTTTGTTGATCCCAAAAAAACAAATATCGAAAAAAAAAAAAGTGCGGTTGCTATCCTTTCAGCGGGGCGTTGGATTGCGGTGTCTTTGCAGTGCTGATACTACACGGTTTATCGGGCAAATCTAAGTATCACTTAATACTACGTGTTGTGAAATACGAGTAGGATTTACAGCGGTGTGAATTTCAATGCAAAAAAAGTAATTTTTATCAAGAGCAAAATAGCATTGTGAAATGAACACGCAAAAAAGACTATCGGCATTTGTGACACCTGCATTTTGGGCGGTCTCTCTATACCAACAATTTCTCGATTACTTACCTTATGCATAAATTTCATCAGCCTCACCTGAATATATAATTGTGTAATAAGAAGCAAATTTCTTTATTTTGACAAAAAACTGTATTACCTTTCTCACTATTTTCTGCTGTATTTAGCAAGTTAGAAAGAAAGAAGGGATAAAAAACAGTGCTCAAACTTTTAGGGAACTATGCAAAAGACAATGAATGCATCATGCATTGTAAATTTAATATCGCCTGTTAATTCCATGGTGAAATGGAACGAGGTTTTGCTACAGGTTTATTTCTTAAGGAAAGAACTTTCTAATTTTAAAAACACTTCACTGGAAGAATAATCTGTTTATCCTGGTCCAACAGCGGAAGAACTGCGCAACGTGAAAAGCAAAAAAAAGCTTGTTATGACTGCTATAATTAATTTTCGTACATTTTATAGCTGTTGTAAAACAATCCTACGCTATCTCAACAAAGTCTTACAAAATTCTGGAGTAGTCCTGAGTATCAAAATTAAAATGAGCAAACTAATTGCTAAAGTCTTTAAGATTTTTGGCAGTAAAAACACTTTTTTTATGCAGCTATCGAGAGAGTGCGTTGTTGAAAATTTTTTGATACATATTCATGAAAGAAATTACATCAAAATCTAATGGAATTAAAAGATACATTTCTTCAATTTGTTTTTAATTATTAGAGCGTGTTATCTTTTGCAAGTTTTGA
Organism: Enterobius vermicularis; assembly: GCA_900576705.1. Classification (NCBI taxonomy): domain Eukaryota; kingdom Metazoa; phylum Nematoda; class Chromadorea; order Rhabditida; family Oxyuridae; genus Enterobius; species Enterobius vermicularis. Next base: position 20,135 of record UXUI01008879.1, read on the forward strand.
AAACGCGATCGCGTTCTTAAATGAGAAGTCAAGAAGTAGTTCTTAAATATTATCATAGAGGAACGGCAATAGCGCTTGACAGCAACGATGACAGGAACATATCAGGACAGTGAAGCATGCCAAAAGTTTCTATGATTTGGTGTGACGTAAAAGTCTATTCAAATATTTTCAATTTTTGACTGCAAGCTAAAAGTCTAAATTAAATTTTTCTGATTGCAAAAAACTGCTAAGAACCTTATCAGTGTAAAGCAGTCGTAGAACGTGAGAATGTAAGAGACAGTACAACTGCGTCAGTGAAAACTGCAGGTTTTTTCTGCTTGATCAAGTGTTTTCTAAAACAGTGAAGGAAGCTGTGGAAGAACTGTTGTATAGTAGAATTAAAAAAGAAATGTTAAAAAAAATGTCCCTAACTAAATTTCGCTTAATTATTTAAAGAAGGAAAAGATTCTGATACTGAACATCTGTAGCTCAGACACATATTCGGAATTGTACAGTTGGTATCCAAAGACCAAGCAACTTTCAAGTCTCTTGATTATTTAGTGTATATGTCGACCTTTTTGAAGAAACATGTAGCATTCAGGCTGTTTATTTTGGTTTTCAGAAAGTCAAATTTTTTGGTTCTGGTTACTGTCTTTATTTTTGTTTTAGTCCCATTTTTTATATCTGTGCACATATAAAAAGCGGATATATACTGAACGCGTTTGTTTTTTGTTCTGATACATTAGAAAACTTTTGCTTTGACAAGCTTATGCTAAAAAGTAATAAACTGCAGTTGGACAAGGAGTTAACTGTCATTAGCTTGGCTCATTATGCTTCAGCAAGAATTTACAGCTGCGATACATTTTCATCGTTTTCGCTGATAGAGACTTCACACTGTGCAGTTCATATAAGAGTCAAATTATCTGTTATCCAGGACTGGAAAATTTTGTTGTAGCTTTTTATTGCTCGGCTTAACTAGAGCAGCAAATAAGCTGTAAAATTTTATACAAAACTGATGTTCTTCGCTTTACTCTCAAATTTGTGAGCATTTATTGTACAAAAAGTCTAAGTTTTACTAATAAATTAAGTAGGATAACAGTGCTTGAAACAAAGCAAAAACAAGAAGCAATTATTTGCTGTTTTTTTAACGCTAAAAAGTATGCTTTCAAACTGCAAAATTTATCTAGAATAGCATAAAAGAAAAAACTTGCGCATACCTTTTCCAAAATATTCTGGAAAATATAGTTTTTAGTCTTACAATTTTCAAAGGTACTTTTTAGGCAATACAGAGCTGTAATGACACTTAAGCTGTCAAAGTATAGAAAAAATGAAGAAGAAAAAGTTTGTAGGTTATTTAAAAGCTGGACAAATAAGCTGTCGTTCACCGAAAAGATACGCTACATAGTCTTAGCAAAAAAAAATAAAAAAAAAAAAAAAAAAAAAAAAAAA
>UXUI01008880.1:5182-23311 GCA_900576705.1 Enterobius vermicularis
GATATCAGAAAATGTTCCAAATTTTTAGGTTTTTTAACGCTCTTTTTTTCTTTTCTTGATTTATCTACTTACTCTCCTCTAATATTTTTGTTCTTTTTTACCTAATCTTTGTTATATTTCTATTGCCAAGGATAAGAAAACTGAGTGAAAGTAGCTGAGAAAATTCTTTTCCTTCGACTGCTGCAGTCCTTTTTTTACGGCTTACCATTTACTACAGAGCTCTGCACAAATAACCAATTCTCTGTTCTTTGATTTGGTTTGATAGAAGAAAGCTGTGGAAGCATCAGGAAAGCCACTAGTGTCTTTCTTCTTCTATAATGGTTTCTTGCTAGCAAGATATTTTAGATATGAAATCCGTAGTTGATGACTCAGCCAATAACTTAATTTGCGAGGCCAATCAGACCTTTGACTCTCTTTTCGGAAAAATCATAAATATGGTCAATGAATTTGAAGACTCCAACATAAACAGTTTGGAAGTGAAATATGGTTTGAAGAATGTGGAAGAAGTATGTTTTGAGCCGTCTCTTTACTTTCACAATTCTCTTTACTTTTATTATTGTATACTAAAGTTTACCAAGACTAGAATAAAATGTAATTAAAGCTTTAGAAAACTTCTAAGATTTCCGGTCGTCTTCTTTTTTGGTTTAATAATTCAATGACAGAGAAAGTAGATAAAAAGTTCTAAGGAAGGGAACTTGTCGTTATTATAGTTTTTTGGAATTGCGGAAGAATTCCGTCTGCAATTGGTAAAGACCAAAGATTTAACAGAAAAAGCAATCACAGAAGTACAGGAACCGGAGAAAAAGAAGCTTCAAGATCTTCTTGATCAACTCAACAATATTACTGAGGTGCATCTTCAAGCTTTTAAACCCACCATTAAGACATCAACTGATGACAACCAACAAAATTTTCTTTGAAAAAAGTGTGGTAAAAAAAAATTAATTTTGCAGTAACAGCTAAAGTATTGAATTAAAATTACATAGAAAATACGTGATTTTAAACGTCTATTTAAGCATTTTAACGATTCATCGAAGGACTTTAATACAACATATGGTAAAGCTGAAGATCTTATCGAACAGGCTAAGAAAGCGGCAAGTTATTTTGAGTAAATTTACTCAAATTAGTCAATTAAACGCAGGTTTTACAAGAAGTTTTTCAAATTTTGAATTTTTTGTAAAAAAAATGAATGTATAATTGTAAAAAAATGATAACTTTTCAAAAATAGTTTTAGTAGAAGTAAAGAACTTCTGAAAGAAAAAACATTGTTTTTTTTTTAAAAGTTGTTATAAATTTAAACGGTAATAAAGTAATGTAATTTTTATTTAACTTTTAGACAATTGAGCAATTCGATGTTACAACGAAAGCAACTAACACTTCACGTGAAGCATTAAATTCAGTTACGAATGATCTTGCTCAAGCTATTACTCCAGTAGAGAAAAAAATCGAAGATATTCGGTCAATGTTAATGGATATCCAATCGAAGGTTGCCGATGTGAGTTTCAATATTTCCCACTGCTGTGTAGCTGTTTAGATAATTTGTTCAGTTCTTTCAGATGCTCATGACCATTCTTAGAACAGTTAAAAGATTGTGGATAAACCATAGGTCAACAGCTTTTCAACGCTATCTTGTAGCTAATTTATTGGTTTTTTTACTTCTGCAACTTTTATTTCGTTTTTTTGAAAATACATTAGAGGAATAAGATGTGAAAACTTTTTGAATTTTGTGACTTCACTGAAATAGACGGCTTAAAAACTTGGTCAACTAACACTCTGCGTTTTCTTTACAATATACAAATAACAGTTAGCGTTTTTGCCAGGGATAAGCAATAACCAATGCTTTTGGAAGTCTGTAGCAAAAATTTCGCTTTCTTTTTGTGTAAAAATTGAGCATAGAAAGAAGAAAGTAGTGCGTTTTGCTTAAATCTGAAGGTTGCAGCGAATGCCTGTCGTTAAGATGCATGCTTATATTTTAGACTTTCTTTTAAAATACACTGCTAAGTTACTCCAATTCAAATATTAAAATTTTTTCACTTATTTTCTTTTAACCTTTTCAAAATTGTAAAAAATTAGAGTTTAGCACTACATTTTTTCTAACCAAAAATTGATACACTTTTAAAACAGCAAAATTATTATGCATACTTTTGCCACATAAAACTAAAACTTGCCACTTTGAGCATCCTTCAGTAAATTGAGGTTTTTCAAAATTAATTCGTTTTTACATGTCTTAAGCGTCTAAGCATACTGTTTTAAGAATTTTTATTGAAAAATTGTAAAAGAGCGTAAATTATTTGTTATAAAGTCGAATTATATACATATTAAAATTTTAAATTATTTAACAAATTTAATTTGATACAAAACTAAATTTATTTTAGCTATGTGAAATGTTTTTTAAAATTGATTAAACAAATCATAAAAAGTGAAAAAGATCAAGTTCTTATGTTGTGAATGGAAATAACTTTTCTAATATTTCATAGTTTTCCGCATCAAAAGCCTCACTCTGCCGACAATAACCATTTCAAAACACCATTCTCAAAGTTCAGTAACCCGTGCTAAAAAAGATTTTGTTTGTAGCCTTGGAAATATTATTAGTGACCAATCTCGGTGCAGTTTTTAAAGTTTCATTTGCTCTTCGCTTTGTAACACGTCTGCTTCTAGAAAATTATCGTATTTGGTTGTGGAAGACTAAATTCTGCAGACAGAACTCAAAAAAAAAACCAGTATTCAGATTTTTGACTTTTGCTGTTTTAGAGAGATAAGTTTTCCCCCTGCAAGAGAGCTGGCAGAATGAAATATACAGATCTGAAAAGCAAAAATTGTAAATTATTTTCATCTACATTCTATGTAAATGTCTTAAAAACCATCTTGGTTCGTAGCTGAGAGAAATACTCTGTTTAATTTAAAGTAAATTGTTAAAAAGACTTTACTTATATTGAAATCAGAAAATGTTTCTCCTTTTACCTTTACAAAGTTTGTGACAGTACTGGAAAAGCTGTTCAGTCTGAGTTTACCGGTTTTAACATCTGAACTGAATAATATTTAGGATAAAATTCTGCTTTTTGAAGAGATGATTTTTGAATGATAGCAAATTAGTATAGCGCTTTTTACAAGTACTTTTTTTGTTTTTTAAGATATCATTCTTACTGAATCTGTTATCTCTCTGACATTAACAGCAACGACTGTCGTATAACTGTTGCGTAGAGCGCTCAGTCTTCAGCCTAAAGACCTATAAATCTATCTTTGTATTGAAACTAAATATATACATTTTGTTATCTTCTAGTTGCAACATCTAATAAACTCCTGTTTTGCTCTAAACTGGGCACTGCTCTAAACTCTAAGCATTAGCAACTGCACTAACTTATTATTACTATTAACCTTTTTAGCCCAGTAGTACAGACAGCAGTACATTTTTTCTCTACTTAACATCAGACATAGTTACACATTCCTCAAACACCAATGTATTTTATATTTTTTGACTGTATTTTTTAATTATCAGATTTGTTGAAAACTAGATTTAATGTAACCTGAAGTACAAATAGTCGTTTTTTTGTATTACTAGTAAAACTTGTAACTAGAAGAATGTAAGAAATCAGTGCTGGTAAAAATCAAATAAATTATTAGCGAGGTGGATAAAATCTGCATAACCGTTAGGCATTTAATCTGATAAGTTGAAAAAGTAGAATGCAACAGATATAACTTTTATTGGTTAATTTTGGTGAACTGAAGGTTATAGAAACAGAAAATCTAAATATAAAAAAGTTGTTCGTAGATTTTAAAATTCTGTACTGTTAAACTCAAAAAAATTTTACTTTACTTTGATACTCAAAAAAATATTATTAAGTTCTAAAGCTTGCTCAGCAAGAAAAACTAAAAGAAAGAAACGAAACTACAAATAATTTTCTATTTTAATTTGTGGAAAAAAGATGAGCAAAGATGCTAAAATTACCACTTTGTCTTTATTTGCACAGACTTTCTAAGTAATGCTTACTGCTGTTTTAATGTACTTTTACCAAAACTTTACGTTATATTATCTTTTCGCAACTTTCTATGAATCCATTTTTTTTCAACAGGTCTCAGTAGCTTGTTAGAATCACTCAGAAGTGAAAATGTACACGATAATTTTCTTAAACATTTAACATGATCTCTTAAACACAAAAATTTTAAAAGGCTACTTTTCAGTCTTCAGCTCGAAGCTCGGCATTTTCTGGAGCAAAAGCTATTATTCTTGTACCGGTGACTGTAGTGGCCGCTTCTGTCATATTTGTACTTGTATTTGGTGTTTTACGCATCTTTCAAAGGTAACCTGTTATAACTAACAAACTTTGATTTTATAGCTGGTCTGTCAAAGAATCTACAGTTATTGAATTCGGTTTCTTAGAGGCTAAGCATTTACCAGACACCTGCAAACTGCAAATGATAATATAACGTACTTTTTTGAAAGTTTGACAAAAATAATTTTTCAAAAAAAAGCTACTGTTTATTGTTCTTTTTTTGCCATTTGCACAATTAAATTAGACAAGGGCTAGCAGAAAAGTCAGTTTGTAATGACTTAGTAACGAAGAGTAATGATGTAGTTTTGACAACGATGCTGCCCCTTCTATCAAAATTTAGCTTAAAAATAAAAAAGACAAAAAAAAAATTGTCTTTCTTTCTTGGTTACCTGTACTCTAAAAATTTCTTTTAGAATTGCGCCAAAAATAATGTCAAAATTCCTTAAAGTTGGAGGAAAAGTTGCAACTTTTGGAATTGTATTAACCTTTATTATTTCGTGGATTATTATGGCTTTATCAACGTAAGTCATTTCTTTTCTAAATACTTCTTTAATTATGTGCAACTTCTTCTTGTCAAAAACTGCTTATTTATTTCTTGTAATACAACGCATTCTATCTGAAAAAGTTAACCAAATACAGTTTTGCTTACAGTATTATGTTCTTTGGTGGTTTTGGTATCGAGGCCGGCTGCAAAGTGCTGTTTCGTGATGAAGATATGAAAATTTTCAAGCATATTCCTTACCTAGACTTCGAAATTCCAAATCATTATGACACAAAGAATGCAGTTAAAATAAATGTTGGGTAAGCTGACAGAAAGTATTATTCCAATTAATTATTACCTAAAAAATTTTTCAGTTCAAAGTTAAACCTTAAAAAAGATATGAATTCATTTTTTTATCTAAATTTTCGCAGTAATCAAATATCGTAAATTTCAGCGATGTATTTAAGCAGTGCAGCAAAAATAGCTCAATATACACAGTTTTCCAAGGAGATAAACTGATAAACGAAACTGGAATAATGAATGACATAGATCTTCCAAAGCACAAAAATGAAGTTATTAAAGCCATTCAAGAACATAATATTACATTCACGTTTCCAGATACTCATCTCGCCACTACTAAAGTTAGACTGCTTTTCTCGTCTATTTTCCGTTATCTAACTCTAATATCTCAAGTTTTTTTTTATTGTTAAGTTTGCTTTTTTGTAAGGTTTATTTCAACTTGCTCCTTTATTCATACTTAATAAATCTTTTTGTTGTTTTTTTTTCTTGTAAACTTTGTTATTATAAGCGCAAGACCTTTTGTTGGTTTAGATCTTCTTCTAACTTTGCAGTGTACTTCTTTTTGATAAATGGAAGCAGTTATAAAACTGGAAAAGATGGTTTAGGATGAAATAAAATTTAGGAAAATTTTAGCGAATAGGAGATGCGATAATAGTAGACTACAATAGGTGAGGAAGGTACTCAGCAGCTTTCATCAGTAACTAATAAACGTTTGCTGACCAACAAAATACTGTATCGCGACTGAGTTATCGTATTTTAGAAATAATAAGTATTGTTTTCAACTGAAATTTTTGTTGCTTTTGAATTCACTAATTAATTTTTTTTATCGAAAAGTGCAGTTTTATTAAATCCAATATATATGTGAAACAGGCATGATCTGACAAAAATGATTATTTATGACAGCTTGAAGAGAGCTTGAGCATTAGTATAAATTTAAAGATCATAAATTTAAAGAGCTGTTTTTTAAACCAAAAAATTGGCGCAAAAGTAAGAAATATAGAAGAAGCATTAGCAGAACTGCTGACGAAGTTTGATTTTGCAGAACTGGCGTGCTCAAATTTTGCTGTTCAATAAGGATACAAAATTTTTCAACTACTTTTGATGATTTCGTAACAGACTGAGTTAAAAAAGAACTTTGAAAGAGATTATAATACTATTTTGTGAAAAGTGAGATAGATAAAAAAAAACTGTGGTCTTGAAATGTTTGAAGTTACAAAAAGTAAAAGATTATTTTGGTTTTAATTTAAAAGAGCCTGCATTTGAAAAATTTACTTCAAAGTATACTAAGCTTTCTTGAATACAAGAGAAATAAGGTTTTTAAAACAGTAACAGATTTGATTCTTTCCAAACTTTGTTCTACAGCATATTCTCACCGACTGTTTAGGGTGATACAGACAACCTACAGAGTGCTCTTGACGGCATTGGTGATCAAGAACAATTAAAAGATGTAAAGGATAATGGAAATAAACTGATAGAAATGCTTAGGTAAATTGAGCAAAGAAGTTAATTATTTTTTATAAAGTTTTTCGAGTATAATAAAGTGATTATATTTTTGCAATTAACGACTGTTTGTTAAATTTTCATTTAATTCAAATTTTTGAGTGGAAGTTTTTGTTTTTTTTTTTTGACACTAAGAAAAGGTTGACGGTTTTTATTTTTTTTTAATATGTACAGCTATATGTGTTTTTTAGAAACATGACCACCATCTTTAATGAAACGTTGAAAGCTGCTAAGAAGTCGGAAGGATTTATTAATGATACTATTGTTATGGTTGACGACCTTTTTAGTAATCTGAGTAAAACCGTACCAAATCTGATCGGCAATGTTAAAGTATGTTTTTTCTAGAATTATACTTTTTAGCAATCAAAAACCAATTTAGATTACAAGTTTGCAGAATAAGCTAAGTTCTGTTGCATTTTGAGACAGTATTTAAAAATTTACTCGAATGTAATAGTTCAGAATAATGAGACTTAAATTCTTGAATCCTTGTTGCTTGTCTGACTGATAAACTATTGATTCAACTTCAGCTAATGCTTTAAAGAAGCATCATTTGTTAGAAAGAAGTTATTTTTCAAAACTATTAGAACACCAAAGCCTAATTTCTTTAGAATGTATGACGAAATTTACAATTGACTATCTAATAAATGTTTACTTTCAAGTAGCGAATTGTCTCGGACCAATTTAAAAAAAAACAACCTGTATATCATAAATGATAAAAAAATTTGTTCTTTAGGTGACAATTGTAAGAAAAGATTGTTCTTTCGTTTTGCACTCAACTAAAAATATTCAGTTCTAGTTTATCACGGTCGCCAAAAATATTGACTGATTATTTGGTGGAATAATACCTTATACTAAATTATATTCACTGATTAACTAACTTTAGACAGCAACATATAATCTGCTGTTTCTGTCTTTTATTTTTGCTAGTAATGTTTCAATTTAGAATGATTTACGAGAATCTGTTTACCCCTGTCGACCAGTATACGATTTATGGCAAAACATTGGTGCGCTGGGATGTGATCGAATGGGCAAACCAGTTCAAGGGGTTTGGACCTCTCTCGGATTAATCGCTGTTCTTTTCATACCAACTGTCATATTAATGATTATTGTCTCTGGAATATTGTACGAAAAATATCAGCAGAACGACTATGCGAAGAGGGAGTCAGACGTGGTATAATTTTGTTTTCTGTAAAACGAAGAAACTGCAAAAAAAATTACTGTGTACTGAAAATAGTTGAATGGTCATTTCCAAATAATAACTTTTTTCGGGTGATTAGTCTTTGTTAAGTATTTTTTAAAGCAGGTGCGTTGTTGACATTAGATAAATGGAATATGGAAATCTTGGGAATTGTCCGAGTTAATGCGATACTTTCTTTCTTTCTTTTTCTTTTTTATTGTCTTTTTTTTTTCGCATCACTACAGTTAAGCTTATCCTCAATCACCATCTGATTTTTCGAAAATTAAAAAGAAATATACAGAGAAACCTGTAAGTTTCATTGTTTAAAGAAGACAAAGTCTGGAAAAAAGTAACAACACAATAAATAAAAGCTATTAATAAAAAAAAAAGCCAATTTTGAAGACAGGAATGCCTAAATGTGGCACTGTCTTACATGGGTCATTTTTGGCTAAGCTGTTTTAAGAAAGAAGAATTACATAAATGTTTTTTTTTTTTTTTTGAATTACTCGTTTTGACACTTGACTATATTTGGTTGTCATAATGTGATCAGATAAAAAAGCTTGAATTTGTGAGTCAAACGGTTGAAAACACTGTTACAATTGCAGGATTATGATTCAAAGCCTGGTCAGTATTTGAACGAAAGCTACCGGTATCCGCCAGCATCGACTATAGGCAGCCTTTATTCATGATTAGTTTATATTTTTTTATAGCGGTCTGTGACAGCAGAGTCTGAATAATGATGTGGTTATAAATTCTGCTATTTGTGCCAGATTATTGCTTTACGAGCTTGAAGCACTCTTTTGTGTGGTTTTTAATGTTGCTGATAAGTTTTTTTTGATAGTAACCCACTTATTGATGTTAGTGAAAGTACATACTGTTGTCGTTAAGTTCATTGAGCTAAATAGCAGTCGTTGTCCTGGTGATGAAACCTATGATTTTTTCCTCACAATTGTTCAAAGTTTGTAAAACCACCTTTCAACAACTTCTCAATGTTTAAAACGTCTTCAATTGAGTTGTTGTAAATTTCAAGTGATCAGCAGCACTTTTATGATTTATCAAGACCAGTTTTATCCTATTTTTGGCTTTTTAAGTATACATTTTTCAAAATTTTAGATTTTAAAATGTTTTAGAAGTTGTGTTAGTACACTCAAATAAGTGTTATTAGTCTTTATCGGATAAATGATTTGATGTTTTATTTCCCACTCTTATTTTGTTTATTCATCCTTACTTTGTTTTATTATTGTTGCAGATGCAACTGCAAATTTGTTAACTTATTATAGCAGATGAACAGGCACTTATAATAGTAGGAATTTTGTACATGTGTATATTGTATATCTTTGTTGCTTATATTAGTATATTCTATCAATTTAGAAATATTTTTTATTTTGGCATTGTTTTGTATTACTAACAAAAATAACACATATGAAAAATAAAAGATACAAAACTCTTGCTACTGTTTGAAGCGGTTATGGTTTATCAGATAACTGTGAGCCTCCCAAAGTGATGATAAACATTTCCGAACCCGTGTTGCATTCCAAAAATTTCAGCCGTGTTGCATACTTCTATTATTTGATTTATTAGTGCAGACTAGTAAAAAATTGTTTTAAGCGTCAATTCACAGATATTTTAATTTTTCATTCTAATTCTGTTAAGATTTGTCTAAATTTTTAGGTTTAGTTTGATCGCATATAATGCATAATGATTAAGGACTGACGATAACTGCAATAAACAGCTAATATTATGAACAGCAATAATCTTGAATTCATGACCTAAGCTGGTCTATAACTGCTAATAAGCTAAAAAGTTGCAGTTCTAAAGTTTTTTTCTGCTATTTTGTTTGTTGTGTCAAATAAAAGATGTTGTATTCTGTAAATTTTGGCTCACGCCTATATTCAGCTGAGAATGATAAAATATTTGAATCATGAAGTGCGAAGAAATTGCATGGCTAATTTTACAGGAAATCTAGAATATAATAAAGCAAAAAGAAAGAAGATAAAGATAAGAAGAAAGACCAGAAATTTTTAATCATTTTGCTTAAATCAAATTCGAGAATTTTGGAACTATTCGTTGACCAACTGTTTAACATTGGACGAACAGATGAAACTGTGTGCTTGCTTGGTAGAGTAAAAAATTTGGAAACGGTCTATTCAAATTGCAAGAAAGAAATTGAATAATTTAATCGAAGATTGAAAATAAAAACAGTAAGCAGACAAAAAAAAGGGAATATGGTAATTTTACCAAAACAAAGTGAAAAGTGTTTTGATTGAAGAGGAATTGAAGAATTAAAAAGAAGGTTGATGGAACAGTCGCCTACAGAGTTGGAAATTGCCCATTTTAAAAGAATGCAAATGCACAAAGATTTATATGCACATATTTGTACTACAAATATTTTCATAAAAAAAGCAAATATTTAACACGTTTTTTTAAAAAGAAATTTAACTAAACAACGGCATTTGCAAAATTATTTTAGGCGAAAAGAGTTGGTCAATAAAAAAAAAACATGTATCAAAAATTTTTTTTTGCTTAAGGAAGATAAAGTAAAGTAATTTCCGAGAATTGTGTCAGCACGTCACTAAAAAACTGAGTGAAAAATTTGTTTATCAGAGTTTTCAACTAAACAACATTACGACTGAATGTTGAGGTCTATTATCAAACTGTAGAATTTTTAAATAATTATAAGATTTATAAGAAAGAAAAAGTAGATTAGACTGAGCAATGTAGCGCATATAATAGGCACAAACAACTACACTTTTTATTTTTGTAAAACAATTTTTTTTTTTGAAAAAAGATCAGCAATAACCAAAAATTTACTTTTATTCATCTTTCCCTTTTTTTTGGAGTTAAATCTTGATCAGTGTTTGAAATGTTAGACTTTGTATTGTCAGCTACCGTTATGTGACAGTACAAGAGCATTTTTTACTTCTACTTCTGAACAGTGTATTATTTTTACTGACAATGGCAACTAACACCGTTCAAAATTTGCTTGTTCATAATTTTTGATTTCTGTTGAGTTTATAGAGTTGACAGCCATGAAGAAAATTTCTGATTTGTATTTTTCTTTGTTTCGAACCACTTTAATTACGGTAAACCTGCAAATTTTCAAGTGGAAGACTGTACATTTTTATAGATTTGTTTTTTTATAGCAAAACGTGAAAACAGCTTTCCAATTTGTATTCAGAAACAAACCTTCTAAATCTTCTATCTGTTTTTGAACTTTTTTAATTCTGTCTGCCACTTAAGTTTTGACTCTCATCATGAATTCAACAAACCTGTTTTTTGGAACTGAACCAGAGAAAATAAATGGTATTTTGTGGTTAATGCATCGGTAGCTAGCACTATGCTCATCGTGAAAGTGTGAAAATAAAACAAATATAGGTCGTTGTTTTTTAATACTGAAATTGCATCAGTTACGCATAAAGCAACTAAAAAAGATCGTTCAAATTTGCTATGTTTAAATTAATTTGTGACCGTCAATTTTGTGGCTATTTTAAAATACAAACCTTTGAAAAATTAGAAAGAAAACTCACTGGTTAAGGATTGTTTTTTCGATAACTATAGAACTTTTGGCGTCAAGATAATGAAGATTTATGAAAATAGGTATATTAGAGTTTGCAAGAGATTTCATTTCTTGTCGAAACCATGGAACATTATCCTCAATTGTCCACTTGCTTCGTGAAGCAGTAAAGTCAGTTTTGTAACCAAGTTTGTTATGCAGCTGAATTATTCGAGCACAGGTTTTTCCTAAAAAGTTAGCAAAAAAGTAGTGTATAGCAAGCAAGAGTATTTGGTAACAAAAGATTACATCTAATAATCTGGACAAAATTTTGCTGCTGCTATTGAAGAAAAAAAGTTTATATAACGTTATATAAGTCTAGAAGAATAGCTGAATAATCTAGTGTTTTCAAAGTAAATTTTTGTTTAATAAATGCACTAATAGCAGATGAAACCATCAAAATAAAATCAAAAGCAACGTTTTTCTGACTCACATTTTTTGCAACTATCAATTATCTGTAAAAAACAAGAATTTATAAAATCAAAAACTACTATTTTGATGTTCTAACAAATTGCATACAGGAATTTGTTTTGGCAAAAAAGACTAACTAAAAAACAATCATAAAAACAATCGCTTTTTATAATAATTCATTTTTCGTGAAAAAGTTACATTATTTGTCTATTTCAGACAAGAAATACCGTTTTTGCTGCAAACAGTTTCTGCATAAGCGAAACTACCATTATAATGATTAAGCTTCGAATTTTTTACGCCTTGCTTTGAATAATCGATTTTCAGTCCGCTTGTTTCTCCATATTTTACAAACCTATTAATTTCAAGAAAACTATTTTTATGTTGATAATTAATCTAAAAGACTTTACAAGCAAATAGTTGATAATAATCAAGCAACATCACTTTTAATCATCACTTTATCAAAAATATTTCTTCTTGTGCATCTAGATATAATTACTAAACAGTAAATTTTCTTTTTACTGGGTAAAAAGTATAAAATACTGTTCGAATCTTTCAGGTTTCATAAGTAGTCTGCTTTACAGTTTGCTCCAGTGGCAAACTTTTGCTGCCAGCTTTTCTTTTTTTAAAATTCTTCTTCTTTTTCGTATGACACAGTAAGTCGAACAATATCAGTCTTTTGCATGGTGTAGAAGGGACTTATAATCTCCAGTAACTTTGCATGTTTCAGAATCAAATAGCTACAGCACATAGTTGAAAAGCATTTTCTACCAATCCAAATTTTTGCCAGCAACTGATTTTTGTGTAATATGCGAGTGATTATTAGCGGTACTCTCAAATGAACAGGCAAATAGCTGAGACTATTAAACACAGAGTTTGAATTCTGTTCTAATCTAAGAATTGGACTTATTTAATCTCAACCAGTTACGTTTTAAGTAAAAATGAAGTTTTTATTGCTAATCCAAGTCAAATATTGACTACGAAAGAGCAAATGAAGTGAAATATGTTAGAATTTTCAATTAGATGGCTGATTATACAACGCTCTGGCTACAAAAAACTGATATCAAAAATAATCAAAAGCAGTTGTACAATTTTTTGATAAGCAGCAGACTCTCAAACTAAACAAGAACAAATTATTACGCCTAATTTATTCTTATTGTTTTATCAAAGTTAGAAGTTAGGTGGTTTACCGTAAATAAAAGCTTATTTTCAGTCAGCTTTTTTACTGCAAATTTTTAATTACTATTGGTCATGCAGAAGTACTTTTTTAAATCTTTTGTACCACTGTTTACGTACTACAAAGCAATTAATTTTGTTAAAAACTTGCTATTAGCATAATTTTTAAGAAGTTCTTTAGAAAATAAAAATACAGGTTAATCTTTTTTATGCGTAATTAGAAAATTTTAGATTGTTAATAATTGCTGAATTGCCTACCAATCAAGCATTCGATGAGCACAAGAATTTTGAAAACAGTCATTAACATCGCTCTCGTAGTCATGGTTTCCCAGTCCAAAAAACTTCCTTCCAGGAAAATTTGACCAATATTCCTAAAATAATTTGAACAGATTTGAGCAGTCTGCTGTAGGAACAGTTAATACATTGAGCAATTGTACTCGATCTACAAGGTTATTTGATTAACAGTGTTTAAAAAAAGAGGGATGTTTACGCTGCAAAGTTTTTTTTTGCTGTTAAAACTTTTAGTTATGTGAATAAAAAGCGTAGAATTGTAGAGGTAATTACAAAAAAAATTAGCGTTTATCTGAAATACGGTTCTTCAGGCTTCTTAATTCATAAACCTTTGCCAAGAAAATTTTCTCCAAGTTGTTTTTACACTCGTTGGTTTTCTGCTCAAAAATTATTTAGTGCTTTAAGTACCTAGACCAAAAGCAGTACACTTTAAGAACGACTTTTTAGAGAGTACTAAAAGACTATATCAGCATAATATATCACTTGACAGTATCTCGAAAAGAAACTGAATTAAATCACCCTTAACTTTGATCACTTTCCAACTAAAGATTTTTACAGTTCACAATAAACAAAGATATTATTATTATTATTATTATTGTTTTATTTTTTAAAAAGTTCTACTGCATTTTCAGAAAAAAAAAAATGAAAAAGTATGGCACTACTTCTACAAGTAAAGTAAGTTTAGGTGTTAGCTCTTGTCTTCTTATTGTTAGAACAGTAAAAGATATATTGTTAGAACAATAAACCTGTGATGTCAAATAAGATTTCTTACTTACTGACCGAAATTTTATTAGAGGAAATATTTACTTTTTTTTGGAGCACTAAAATTCACATGGTAAGGCATTAATGCAACCATAAAACTAGCAGTATCTAATTGTCAAAATTTTTAATTTTTAACTGAACTAGCTAGAAGAGTAATACAAAAAACTTATACATCTTGACAGTATATCTTTAAGTTTTTCTTAATACACTAATAGATTATTCACTGATAATTTGAATATTACAATCTTTTTGCAAATTTTTACACATTATAAAACAATGGTACTTTTTTCAACTTTAGAATGACAATGCAAACTTTTTTGTTAAAAATCTTTCTTTAAAAAAACGTTTAGCGCTTCCCTAAAAGCTTTTGATTAAACAAAAGCTGTATCAAATAGAATAATCTTTTTGCAAATTTTTAATTTATAAATTGCGCAGCTTAGTTTGATTAGTTCAAAAAACTTTCATTTACGCCTATGTCGCTATAATTTACAAAATACCTTTTTTTTTTTTTTTTTTTTTTGTGCAAATATAAATTATCAAAAACAAAAAACTAAATTCGAAAGTTTTTGCAGATTAAACAGAAACATAGAATACTAAGTTTTAAATTTGTTTAATTCAAGAATTAGTTGTTATAATAAAAACTTTTGATAACCTAATTGTGCTGACTTAAACTGTTAATAATAACAAGTGAAAAACTCTGTTTTAAACAAGGCTAATTAATAAATGTAAACGACAATATTTATAAGCATAAAAATAAAGCGTTAAATAGATGTCTTGCTAAAGAAAAAAAAAAAGTTTATTTTCAAGATATCAACTGGAATTGTTTTTTTTATCAAAAAGCGTCAAACTACAGCTCAATGAGATCAAACAATAACAGTTTGTTACAAGAAATTTGAAGGCGTTTTAAACATAAATTTTACCAAATGATTTCATACCC
This sequence comes from Enterobius vermicularis, assembly GCA_900576705.1. Classification (NCBI taxonomy): domain Eukaryota; kingdom Metazoa; phylum Nematoda; class Chromadorea; order Rhabditida; family Oxyuridae; genus Enterobius; species Enterobius vermicularis. The sequence goes on from UXUI01008880.1 coordinate 20,036, forward strand.
TTCAAAGCTGTTTCTATGAAGCAACTTATTTCTTTTTTTTTCTTTTTTGTTTAAATTCTGTTATACAAAAACTTTTTTGATGTATAAATTTTAATGAAAAATTATACATTCACTGTACAAAATAATTTATCTTTTTAAGAAAAAAAAAGAAAAGCTGAAATTGTTAATCATTTTTTTTTTTGCTGATAAGTTAATTAAATTATATTAATATAACAGGAAAACGAGAAGCAAATAACAACGTTTACAATGTTAGTGAACAGTGACGAAGAAAAAAAAAAAACTGACCTTAAATGCCTGAAGTTCTTCGATCAGACCGGATGCAGTTAAATCGCCATTTATAACTAATGCTGCTGGTGGTGTGGGCAATGATTTTGCTAAATTTGTCATAAGTCCTCTGCAAATGTTCAGCAATTTTCTAACACTAATTTGATTGCCAGTTTAAGTTAGCAGATTTAAGGGTATAAAATAAAAAGTTTTATTTTATTTTTTTTTTTTATTCAACCAGCATACTGTAGACAAAAAATTCATTTTTTTTTCCTTTATTTTAAAAAATTTTTGATAGGAAAATTACGCTTGTATCGTATTCGAAAATCTTCCTTCTTCCTCTATGCATTTTTGTTCTTCATTTCTAGATTTCGATGATGATTTACTAGATTGACAATACTAAAATACTTTCAATTATTATAAAAATTTTAGAATAAAACAAAAAAATTTTGCTTAAAATTTTAATTAGTCTTTTTCTACTACTACAGTTTCCTGCATAATTTTCAGTCAAGCTTTGGTTGCAGTTTTTATATTTTAAATTTAAAATTACCAAAAAAGAATATCACTTTATCAATATTTATTGTCAGAGCACTAAAACGTTTTACGCAATTATCAAAAACTATTCTTGTTTTAGACGCCACTTTTACATCATTTTTATTCCATTTATTCCATTAATATTTACAATAAACTGTATTTAAAACCTTAAATTAACGCTTATTTATCTCGTTCAATTTGTGTTCTTTTCTATAAGTTTTGCTTGCTTCTTTACAATTTTTGTTTGAAGTTTCACACAACCAGAACAGCTGTGTATCTGCGGTAAAGAAGATTATTAGGTTAGCGTCACTTGAGTTGAACAATTTCTGTATTCTTTCACTTTTTCCTAGAACAAATATGATATTGGTAGAATACAATCTTAAGTTTATTAGCCTGTTTAAAAAGCTTTTTTATTGCTTTGAAAAAAATTGTAACCTGTACATTATAATTTTAAAAATTTGACAGGCTGCAATTGAAACTAAACAGATTCTACATTAAGCTGCATACTTTTTTAAACCGATATCTGATAATTATTTCAACATTTCATATTTGTCAAACATTGCCAATGATTAGCTTTAAGCTTAAAAATTTAGTAAAGAATTTAGCAAAATGTCTAATGGTATTGTTTATCGAAATTTAAACAATTTTGCACTGTATGCTGCTTAACTGCGATTTTTTTCAGATTTCGTATTTGCATTTTCCGTAAAAAAAGCTACACAATTTTGAATTTTGATAGAAACCGAGTCGTGAAACATGTGGAAACTGCAGCAAGCAGAACTTATTGCTTTTTCAAATTCAAGATCAGATTTTATTGATTAAAATAATGTTTAAAAAGATGATGATAAAAAGGGTTAAAGTTTTAACGTGAAAGTGGCTAACAGTATTTTATCTTCTACAAATACCAGTGGTATCTGCCTTCTGCTTAACGAAATGAATAGTTTGCTAAAATACAGAAAAAAGTGCAGTATAAGAATGAATTAATTAACAAAATAGTTTTACATTCCTTTAAATAACAGTGAATAATAACAGTAACCAATAAAAATGACGCAAACCTTGAACATTTTTTCGGGTTATCCGATCATCAGCGGTACAACTCCATGTAAATGCTGACACGAGAAGTATCAATTTTGAAACAGTTATTTTAATTAAATTCATTTCCGAATATTGCTCAACCACAAATCTATAATATAGACAGCTTAACAGTTGTTATAAAGTCTTTGTTACTTTCAAAGCAGTTTATAGAAGACATGAACTATTGCTAAAGTTCTAATGCAATAGCATAGAGCTTCTCGAAGGCTGTTATCTTTGCAATGTAATTTACCTAACAAATGTAAATTCTTACTGAGACAGAGTACTAAGACTAAATTACCTGGTAAAGAAAGAAAAAGTGATAATTTCTAGAAACTTATTCTAAAAAATTTAGAATTTTATGCCTTTCATTCCATAATGAAGGTCAGCCATTAAAATACAACTGGTAAGCATCATATGTACAACAGTTAACATAGTACTTTTACGAAACAGTATGAACAACAGCATAAGAGACATATATATATCTGAGCAACCAGTCTAAACTTGCGTAATACTCAGTAGCAGCCTATTAGGAAATGCAGCTGCTATAAAACATATATAAATAAAAACCCTTGAAAACAAACTTTTTAAACGCTGTCACTAAGACTCAATACAAATTCTGATAACAATAAAAAATGTTATAAAACTTGTTGTTCAGAATTCAGGGCTTGATGATAAAAGTTCATTTGCGACATGTCTGAAACTACACAGCGATTGCATACTAGTTTTTCATTCCAACATTTAAATAAATAAGTTGTCAGTAGAATATAAAAAATTCTTCGTTTAACTTGAAACCTATTAAAAACAACATTAAATAAATGAAATGTTACTTATTTGATGTATCTATTCTTACTTAACACTTATACTTCTTCTAAGCTACCAGTTTTACAATGAGCAGCCATAAGCTGTACAAATCATTAATCTCATCAAAAAGCCAATAACTATTATTCATAGTAAATTTAATACAAGATATCTAAGTTTTCATTTATAGAGCACATACAAGTTTAATAAAGTGCAAAAAAAACTTATAAAAATTCAGTTAATAAAAATTAATACAAATCTACATCAAACACTCATTAGCAAAAAAATCAACAATCGTAAAATTTTTTATTTGAAATCTGTTTATTCTAAATAACTTCTTGCTTTTAAAAATAACTGTTAAAACAATTGCTTATTATTTCACTTAAAAAGCGTAATCTTTATCAAATCATAGCATTTGCCTGCTTACAATTTGACTTAGTCTGAACAGTACCTGCGTGACAGAATTCTATCACGCTTAAATGCACCTGCCTACTAAAATATACGTGAGAAATTTTAAAATTAAAATTCTACTATTTCCACTTCAGCACAGCTTTTCACTGCATTTTATGTGGGCCATTCCACGTCAAATCGCACACTTTTTTCCCTTCA
>UXUI01008885.1:530-23263 GCA_900576705.1 Enterobius vermicularis
TATATCAATATTTATTTATAAGAACGAGTTTGCAGCTAAGATGAGAAGACAAAAGAAAAACTATTCTACTACAGGTAACAAAATGAAGAAAGTTTTCAGAAATGGAATAATTTAAAAAGCGAAACAAGTAACCTCAAGATGCCTTCACAACCAGAACTTAAAAAAGTTAAGCGCTAGGGAAGTGAAATCACAGATGGAAGTTGCCATCTCATAACACCCCAAAAGATGCCGAGGAAAGAACAGCGGTTTTCTTGGGGCTATTTGCCCACATCACTTATACGATCTGTCAATGCCCAAAGAAATTCATGTTGTTAGCAATTGTTGGGCTCTGTCATTTAGTGACTTGATTGGCTTTCCGTATCGAATCAGAACAAGCTGACAGTGCATGAGGCCGATCGACCTGCAGTTTATGAATATGTTAAGGAACGCGTTGATTTCAGAGTTCTCACTCCAGGCGTGGAGTGCAACATTTTTGTTTCTGACTTGTAGCAGAATTAGGCATGAAGGGCGCGAGGAATGACCTTCTTTTTGCTCAGTTCTCTATCTGTCTTATCGCCTTCTAAGACAAGAGTTCGGCTCTCGTCCTCCCAACACCTGTTTCTTCAATTTCTTCTCTCTCGGAAAAATAAATTTGATGAGCATACATCACCAAAAAACGGCAGTTAGTACCTAGTACTCTTCACTTACAGCATTAGGTTCTTTTAATTAGCGAGAACCTCTTAGTTTACCGATTTTTGTTTTGGGACTACCATTTCGCAAGACTTTTGTATTCGTGATTAAAACCAACCTGTGCCTATTTTCATTGCACCTTCAGCATTATTTCTATATTAAAGTTTTCAAGTTTGGTAAAGTCTTTTAAAACATTAGTTTTAAACTTTTCACAGAAAAAACGTTCAAAATAGCTCACTTTGATCTTCATTAGGTTTATACTTAGCTGTGTTTCTGCGGCGGAAAGATTTTTTTTGAAGCAATACTTGCACCTTAAATTTCCTCCTTTTTACCCATAATGATTTTTGCAGGTCTCCTGTTCGTTCCCCAATGATAATATTAATTGGACTATTGACAATCTTTATAATATGCTTGATACTGAAAAGGCAACAACTGCAAGAGAACTATCGATACATAAAAAATATTTATGACAACGTTAACAAGATACCTGGACCGAAGGCTATTCCGCTTTTTGGCAACTGTCTGAGTCTCATTGGCAACAGAGTTGGTAAGGTTGAATATGGAATTTTTACGGATGGTCAAATAAGAATATTAGTGAAATATAGTTAGAAAAGATTCTCTTCTGGTAACATGGCGTTCAAAGTTTAGAGTTTACGTACCATATGGAATATTATTTTCGAAAATATGCCTACAAAACCGACCCTGGTGTATTACGACTCTGGATCGGGCCCGTTCCTATGGTCTTCCTTACTCGAGTACCTAGCATTAAAGTTAACCTTTTATCGTCATTTTTTTATATGAAGACGCCTCTTGCAAAGTTGTTTTTTTCCACTGCTTCAATCTGATAATCTAAAATGCGTTGAAAACTCTGGACTTCTACGTATACATAGGCGACAGTGCCAAACAGTATAGTTTTTAGACCGTTCTGGAAAATCCAAATTTGACTGACAAACCAGAAGAATATAAAATTCTTAAACGTATTACAGGAGAAGGTTTAATATCGAGGTAAGTTTTACGAAGACAAGGAAATGTTTTTCCCAATTTTATCAATTAAAGTTTGAATAAATAAATATGCTTCTGTGCTGAAAATATCGTAAAAGAAGTAGAGAACAAGAAGCGAAATTTGTGTGAGATTTATAAAATCAACTTAAATATGTTTTGGTTCCGGCGAAAAATGGCATACAAGAAGAAGGATGCTCACTTGCGCTTTCCAGCCAACTGCGATTAAAAGTTATGAAGAACGTTTTAATACATATGCGCGTGTGAGTTTTTTAATGCATAATTATTAAACAGAACTTTTTCTTTGAAAAACTTCACAAACATTTATCTAAAAGATATGCTTAAGGTTTTATTGGAAGTACTGGACCAATATGCAGACAAGGATGAGACTTTTGATTTGCTTCCATATCTAAAGCGTTACTCCGTGGATTTCATGACAGGTAGACTTTGACTTGTTGCCTACAAATTTCTATTGAGTGAGGCCCTTTTACTTTTTCCTTTGTTATTATTTTCAGTAGTATTTTTACAGGCTGAAATTGATTAACATCTGACCCTTTAAAGTAAGAAAAGGCAAAAAATTTCATCAGATTTTGAAACTTAACTAATTTTTTAAATGTTTTAATAAACTTTAATTTTAGATAAGGGCCTAAAACTTAATAAGAAATAAAGCAGTGGAGGCAGATAGAGTTGGGATTTCGAAACTCTTTTCGTTTGATGGCTCTACTTTTACTTCGTTTAACCACACTTATAAATTCTAATAGTAATCGATGTGGCTGCGTTTTATTACAACCAGTAATGGAGAGTGGGTCATCAAGCTAAAAGAACCAAGATTTCTTTCCAAAAAAGGAAAAAGAGGCCAAAAAACTCTCAGAAAATCTAAGATTGTTTGAGCAGTTGCTTTTTATCTTCTAACATTTGAGCAAATTATGATAGCGCAGTCACTTTTCTGCTACTCTCAACGTACACTTTTTGCAGGTGGGGTAGCATAATGTCCCTCGTTTCATTTGTTTTTCGCGTTGTTTACTTTATTTTTAAGTTTCTTCGACGGATTTCAATTTTTTGCTTTTTTGAGTCTTTTCTTATCATCTAAAACTTAACGCTAAGTTGCATTTTTCAAAAAGAATGTTTTCTCAACAGTTAAAAAACATATATGATTATTAAAAGTCGCCAAGTATGCTTCTTACAGATGCAACGTTCGGAATACAAGTCAACACTCAGAAAGGTGAAAACTTGGATTATTATGAAGCAGTCACGCGAATACTTGAATTAGGTTTTGAAACCTTGTATTCTCCATGGTTAAGAATCGGCGTAATCTCACGCCTATTCGGACACGCTAGGAAAATGGACAACTACCAATTAATCGTAAGACGTGTACAAAGAACGGTAGTAGTTTTTTTCATTGTACTGTATTGTAGGCAAAAAGCAAAAAAGCCAATTTTTTTAGGCTGTGATAGAGGGCAAAAAAGAGCATGACAGAATGAAAGAGAAAACTTCGCTTGGAAAAAAAGAAAAGAAATGTTTTTTGGATTGGTTGTTGAACTTGCAAGATGAACGTAATTTGAGTTTTGAAGACGTCTGTGAGGAAATAGCAACTACTTTTTTTGCAGGTATTTTGGTTTGCTATCAAAATTCTGCACGATCTTTCCAAAATTACGTGCTATAGATAAAAAATCCATTATTGAAAAAGAGCTGAACATTCTGTCTTGAACTGAGGCAATTGGCACACAGCATAATGGTGAAATTTTCTACTTAACTTAAGAAAGTCGAATTCAAGATGAGTAAATTCTTTCTTAGCTTTCCACTCTCAATGTTTCGGCTGAACTAAGTAACTGCAATAAATAAAAGGATGGTATTGAGAATTATGTACGAGAAAAATCTTAAAATTTGAAAAAAAATTAATAAGAAAAATAAAATATGCTAGTTATCTCTCGATAGAATCTAGATTTTAAAAGAATTAAGCTTTAAGTTGTATAAAAAAATGAACTTTTCAAGATGCACAGTTTAAATTTCCAAAGATCAAATTTCTTTATGCCTTGAGTAGTAGATGACGATTAGGAACCGTTTGTTTTAGGTCATGATAACGTATCGAGTAGTATCGGATTTGTACTTTTTATTTTGGGGCTGAATATGGAATGTCAAAACAAAATTTATGAAGAGCTGAATAGTGTGCTTGGTAAGGCTGCAAATAGTTTAAATTAAACATTGACTTAAAAATACAAAAAGTGAAATAAGATTTGAGGAACAAACTGGACTAACAGGTATATTTCAGCAGTTTTTCTTTTTAAGGTGATGAGGAGCGGGAAGTTACTACAGATGACGTCAAAAACTTAGTCTACTTAGATCGATGCATCAAGGAGAACCTGAGACTTTATCCGCAGGTTGTGATTGTTGCAAGACGTATTACTGAAGACATTAAGATTGGTTAGTTCCTTTAAATACTTATATGAATTTTTAAAAACTAACTTTTACTGCAATATAACTATTTGTAAGTACTATTAAGTGATACTAGAAGGATGAAATATTAATTCTGCTAAGCTCGAAAAATTGTGAATTAGGTCACAGTTTTTGAAGTCAGGTTTTTTATGTGACAGATGTCAAAACAAAGAAATTCATGATTAAGATATTTATGTAAAAAGGTGACCAAAGTGCCTAATTTTTGTAAAAAATGAAAAAATGAGAGAGAAGCAAAATTTAAAACTTTTTAAATAAGACGAAATTTTGGATTTTGTTTGCTTAAAATCTGTAAAAAACTTTGTTTGAAACATTCCACAACAAATTTTTATTGGTCGACATTTGACGCAGAGTCTTCAGTAGTTGCTGAATGGCTTATTATGTTTCAAACTTTCTTACATACGGGTGGTTTTACTATTTAATTTCAGACCGCAGCCGCAAAGTAGTGAGCGAATAAAAGTGTAAATTGAAAACTTAAATTTTGAAACTTAGTAGCCGTTTTGATTACCTTCTGAATTTACTTTTAAATAGTCTTGATGCACTTTCATTACTGCCACTTTTCGCTACCTAGCTCATCATTTAAAAGCGACAAACTAAGTTTTAAATTGTTAGGGAATAATTTTAGAGTTTGTTTCGAAATAATTTTAGCCGGGCAATCTTGAAATAATTTTAAAGTTTTAAAAAAATAGCGAAACTGGTATCTCATTGATAAAGCAGAAAGAGTGCTCCTGGAGCGTACACCAAAATAATCTTAAAGTTAGAGTTTGCTTGGGAAAACATAATTTATGAGAAATTTGGCCAAAGCAACTAAAGGGGATAGCTTTTCATCTGAACTGTCTTAAATAATTCCGTTTTCAGCGGTTTATTTTTTTAGGAGAATATACGATTCCTGCTGGTGTAACAGCGTACATTTCACCATTCAGTGCAGCAAGAGACCCAAGGGTACTGCTTTTTGAATCAAAATTTTCTTTTATTTAGGCGGTCACGGATAGCTATAAAAAACCGTTTCAAAATTAAGCTTAAGTCATCAAAACCGATGAGTTATGAGATGCGCAAAAATTACGTAGCCAAATAAAGAAATTTTAAACAAATGAAGGAAGTTAATTAGAAAAAGTAGCTACTAGATTGCTGCAACTTTTTGTTATGCAATTTTGGTTGAAAGAAGTATGGGTAGATTTTTTATTCACTAATTAAGTGCATTTTATTTTTATTGATTCTCCTTCTTTCTTCCTAAATAATAAGCTTTTATATCAGTTTTTTTCAAAACTTAAAAGGTCGAAATTGCATCTATCCTTGTCATTTCTTGAAGTTTCTTTTTTAAAAACCACGTTCTTATTAAATTTTAATTTTTGAACGTATCAAAGATACGTCTACGAACCTTGTAGTGAGACTGTCTTCAAACGGTTTATTGTATTCGACTTTTAAAGGTAATAAAGAATAAAAGATTTACTTTAATGATCATATCAATTTTGCTGCACATTGCTTGTTCAAAAAAACTGTAGTTGGGTTAGATGCATACCACAGATTTCGATTTTATGCTGGTAGAAATTTTACAAAATTTTGAAGCTAATTTATTGTACTTTTGAAACAATTTATTCGTTTTTCTAAAGTTTGATTCAAGTCGGCTAAAGTAAACCAACTAAACTTTGATTTTCGTTGCGCAGGTGTGAATTTCAAAAGTAAATAAAACGGGTAATTTCTCTTCATCTCGAGCTTTGAAATGCTCAAATCACTTTTAATCAATGTTTTGTATATTTATACTGCTGAATCTGTATATTATTATTTAAACTGCTGTTTCTTCCACTTGTCTTTAGTTACAAATGAACAAAAAGTTATGTTAATTTAAGCTGAATGAATTTTTACAAAATGGCATTGGAACTGTTATCGATAATCTAACAGTTCAAAGTTCTGAAATTTCAGGAGTGGAAAGAACCAGATTTCTTTAATCCAGACAACTTTTCAGCAGAAAATATTGCCAAACGAGATCCCTTTTCATACATACCCTTTTCAGCAGGAATCCGCAACTGTATTGGTAGAAACGTCTTTTTCTTTTGTTACAATGCTCTATAAAACCGTTTTTAAAACACAATTTTTAGACAAACTGAGTTTTCTGCCATTAAACTATAAATGATACGAAGGCTTTTAAAAGTCCAAAAAACGTTAAAATGTGAAAAAATTTGGAATGAGAAGATTAATTTCAATAAAAATCTTTTATATTTAGCTATATTTTTCGATCTACAGTTTCTTATGAAATCTACTACGGGTGGAATTAAAAAATATATATGTGTAAAAAGTTTTTAGGACAGAAATTTGCTTCCGCGCAGGAAAGAATAGCGTTAGCGCATCTTTTACGGCGATACGAGTTTCATTCGATGGTTACGGAGGAACAAAACAGAGCAATTCCTGAAGTTTCGTTAAGACCCAGTCGGGGATTCCCAATGAGAATTACTAGAAGGAAGAAGAAGTATTAGTTTAGCGTATTGAACTTCATTGTCAAATGATAAAAAATGCTCAGAAGAATAATAACGAAATTCAGCTGAATTTGAACCTTCATATCTCTTGTCATATAACTCAAAGCTACGGCGAAAAAAATAAAAGAGCTGCCAACTGGCATATTGCATCAAAGTTTATTAATGCATTCACAGTTATTTGAGACTAACTGACTCCGCTAAAAACTATATCAAACCCAGTCAGATTTTTTGCTTTCAGTAATAGCTTATAACAAGTTGTCAAATTTAGACAGCGCAAAAAAGTGAATTAAAACTTTGGCGAATTTTACAGAAAATGGTTGTTATAGCAAATGATGAAATAATTGTGCTGACTTCAAGGAAAATATAAAAATTTTTGTGATATGAATTAACTTATATAAAATAAATAATAAACTTCGGAGGAAATTCTTAAACCTAAAAAAAAGAACCAACTTTTAACGAGAACAAAAAAATTACCTTTTACGGCATACATTGCAGGCATTATACATTTTCTTTGAATTTACCAAAGATTCAGTGGACGCGTTTATAGCAGCGTTAAAAAGAGTAGATAAAATAGGGATTTCTGCATTTGATATTTAAGATTAAAACACTAATAGCTAATGTGGTTCAAAAAATAAATTTTTTTTTTTATTAAACTTTATATTTTGTCAAAAAAGCGCTAATTCCAGAAAATAAGAACAGTTTAAGTAGACAAATACATTTTTTCTCCTCTTTCAGTGGCTTCAAGTAACAATCATTTATTTGAAAAACGGCTAAATAATCTAACTGTCCACTGTTCTCACTGTTGCCAATACTTTAATACTACCCTCAAACACCTGCCGAAAGTAGCAAATTTACTCTTATTTCCTGCAGTCGTCTCTCTTTCAATCATTTCATTTTTCATTCATCTCTGCTTTTCTTCTGTATTTTCAACTGTAAGATGCAGTACAACAAATTTAAGTTTAAAATTGATGCATTTGAAGAACAAAAGAAATATTTTTCTCTTTGACTTTGCTTTCAAAACTAATATTCTTAATTCTTTCGATATTTCAACCTATTGCTGAACCTGTTTTTGTGTAAACTTTAAAAATATCACTGTACCAAGAATTGTAAGATTCAAAAACTGCTAAAAATTTACTGTCTTTTCAGAACTTACAATTTTTTTCCCTGAGTAGCTTTTTTTACGAAAAAAATTTATTGCGTCGCTCCGTTAAACTCTGAACAGACAAACAAAAGTGAAAAACTTCAAAGTGTTATGTCAAGCATTTTCAGTAAAAAAATGCTGCTGAAAAAAAAAGAAATATCATTTTTTTTTTAAAATACAGATGCCATTAATTGTTTTGAAAAACAGGAATTGCGCGCAGACTCATACTTGTCAGCGTTATCTACGTCATAAATATAAAAATTAGAAGCCCCGTTCACACTTAAAAAGTCGCATTGAGACACTACGGGTTGGAAATAGTTTTTTAAATAATTTTGATGTCGAACCAGTCACTTACAGAACTTCTACCCGTTTACTACTCTTTGTCATTGATTTATGTTGTATGTACGTTAGTTTACGCTCCACAACGGTTATATATCAAATTCAAATTCTATCAGTCATTTCAAAAATTTTTATAACTATTCAATAACAAATGTATTCGTCTGATACCGGGTTGTTCCGGTTGAGCGGAGCTTCTACACATTAATGGCACTACATAAACATTCCGAGAAGAAACCCTCAAAAAACCTCTTTCTCCAGAAACACAGCCGCCGTCTTCCGACAATTAAGGCGACATTTTGGTTGCGTCAGCCTCCGCTGGCAACTTAGTAGTTCTTGCGTAATGCTAAAGGGCAGCACTCCCCAGTTGAGAACTTATAAACAGCAGTCAGAAACTATCATCGGGTTTAACTGTAAGTGAAAGAACGAATGCAGAGAGGTCAATATGAAGAACGATGCCGTGGTAAGGAACTTTTGGAAACAGTGAGTTGCCATGTAAAAAGAGGCTGGCTTATTTAAGAGATGTATATTAAATAAAGGGTGGAGGTTCATACGCATCGTTGTCACTTCTTTTTTTGTCACTGCCACCTCCACCGTCTTCTTCTGCAACTTTTCCGCCAGAAACCAGCTAGCCAATCAGTGGACTGCGGTGGTAAGTGTGCGAGAAGTCTAAATGAGTTATGTTATGCATTACAGCTACATGATAAGTTTTTGCTTAAACATTTGCAGCATTGGTAAAAAATTCTGCACTACAATCAGCTGTTTGTGAAAATACTAATGTGGCAATTAATAAGGCGAACGCCTCCCGTGAATAGTTAAGGTATCATCTTGTGCTACATTTGAAACTAGTTTAGTGAACTTTCTGGAAAATCCTAAACACGGGTTAGTAAAGTTAGGCTACCATCAAATGAAAAAAATTGGATTTTTGGGCGAAAGAACTCTTATTAACTTTTTTCCTAGACAATAAATATCTCTCTAGTCAGAAGGTATAAAATCGGTTAATAGCAGATATTATAATTGCTAATAATCGTCAGAACATGTGATTCATTTGTGACTTAGCTGTGAAATTGAGGCAAAGAATTAAAATGAGATTTTGACCACGAAGGCAAAAAAATTGCAGATATTGTTCCAAGACCGTATTTTTTACTTCATCTACTAAAAGTTAATTTATACAACGGCTTTATAAATAGCTTTCTTTATGATTTTGGTACTTTCAACGTTTGAAAAAGCAATTGTAAAAGTTGGGTTAGGTAAAAAATTATTAGCGTCTAAGCCAAAGTAAGCAAAAAAGGTGTAATTGAATACAGCATCAGTGCTGCTTTTATCTACTGCAAGAGCAGGTGCAACCAAAATAAAAGTTTGTTGAAACGGTGAAAAAAACTTCAGATTATCATGGCCTTTTCGATAAGAAACCTTCCTCATTCGCCTGCTCAAGTTTTACACCGTTTAAACATGAATGCCGGAAGTACTAATTTCTGCTGAAGCAATAATTGCAGTTTATCTGGTTTATAAATTTTTCAGTAGGTCAAAGTTGTAGAAACTTCCAAAAAAAATTGAGCTTAAAACAGCCTATAAAATTCCTGCTCGTAAAATGCAGTTAAGACAACGTTAGCTTTCAGGCAAACTGAAGATATTTCGTTATTGTTTTCACGACTGCATCTCCTCCCTCACCAAAATGGTGTTCCTAATGCAATCTTTTCGCCTTTTGTACAAGGCAATACAGTATCATACACTGACTGAAGCTTCTAATTAAATCTGTGAATAGAGAAGCTCCCAAGTGCTTCGCGGTCACATATAGCAGCTTTAAGAAACTGCCTACATTTTAACGTCAAATTTTTTACAGACTTTTATGTGAGAACTGACACACACTGCACAGATCATGAAATTATGCGCCAAGGTTTTTTCGCGTTTGCTGCTGCATGATACTGTGAAAACTTTAAGCCAAGATCTGGAGTACAATACTTAGTGACCACTTAACAGTAGATAAAAAAAAAGATTACTCATTAGTTTTTTCTGTCGTAATTATCTAAATTTGCTGTTAGCTCGTAAAAATGATTACAGCACGTCATTGACGGTGAATTGTCTGTTAACAGCGCCGTCTACGTCGTTTTCTCTTTATATTTTCTTGTTTGCGCAAATGAAGTCTGAAGGAAATATAACTGTAATTTCTTAGTTTATTTCAGCGGTCACGATCTTCTCTATTAATCACGACCGTAAATTGGCACGAACCTTATCAGCAACTGTTAACGGTTGAAGAAAAATTATTTTTTTATAATACGTCTAAACATATTCCAACAAATGGCAACGATGTTTATTATGTCTAGCTAGTCTGTTTTCTTCCTTCTAGTTATGCGCATTGGAAACCCTCGACTTGGTTTCAGTGAAATTTCTGCCACTTGTCGGTTCTGCTCTTCGGTGAGCATCGAGTGGAACTCATAACGGCGCAACAGATATATTAATGCCACTTTCCGTTCTAGCAGAGCAATAGGTTTTCCTGCAAACTTATCGCAAAAGTGAAGTGTGTTTAAATTTACAGTAACAGATGACAGTAATTTAAAAATTATGATTTTAAAAAATATTTTATATGTCTTTTTCCAAAAAATGGGTTCTTACCAACACAGCTGCGAATTCCAGCGGAGAAAGGTATGTACGCAAAAGTATCACGTTTAGCACAATTTTCTTCAGAAAAGTTGTCTGGATTAAATACTTCTGGCTCATTCCATTCCTAAAATTCTAATCCACTTTTCCTCAATAATTTAAGATTAGCACTTAAAAGGCTTTGAAGTCATAAAAAACACTACCTGTACCATTAAAATTTGCGTAATTGACTTCTGCATCACTTTTACTGTTTTTTGACTAAGTATTCAAAGAATTGATAATCTTAAAGTGCACTAGTCTAAACATTTCAGTGACGAAAGAGATGGCTTTGTGCTTTTAGAATCTACAATGAAGGCCTTTGATCACGTGACGTGAAAAACGCGTAACCATGTGTAATTTTATTTATAAGAAAAGGCATTCCATGAAGGCGGTGAACAAGCACTTTACGGCAAGAAACTAGGAGCAGAAGAGAGGAATTAGGCCACTTTCTACTAAAACCAAAAAATAAAGGAACTTCCCACTCTCATATTTTCTAAATTATGTGACAGGTTCCAGAAAGATAAATAATCAAGGAAGAAACGTTTGTCAGTAAAAACCTGTTTCTAAAAAATTATATGGGTTATGCAAGACAGCATATTTAATTAAAAATATTAGTAACAAGCAATTACAACAGACAAAAATTTAAAGAAATATTTTCCTTTGAATAATTCCACAAAGTCCATTAGACCACTGTCACTGTCAATAGATAAGATTTCTTGCTAAGTTGCTGATTTTCATTTCTTAAAATTTTTCATTGTCTATTTTTTCACAGAATCTTATAAGCTATCCTTTAGGTTTTCAATGATATATTAATTTAAATCCAACTTCGGCGTTTTATTAGTCACAAAGCATTCAACCAGAGTTCAACTTTGAGCGCAGAGTCTAATATTAAAGTTTTGACAACAGTCAGCGAAGGCACCAAACCAAAATTTCTCAAGGTCTTCGCTAAACAGCCAAAATGGCTGGTATTTTCTGCTGCAGCTTCCTGTGGGAAATCGTTTCAAATATTTTTAGATGAATTCGAATTTGATTATTGCTAGAGCCACTCGTTTTATCAAGGATTCTTGGTCTCAAATAACACCTGGAAGTACATTTGTGTTTTCACTTCTCCTTCGCCATCAAATTAGGCAGGAACAAAAACAATCCATGTATTGTTTGTATGCATGTAGTCTTCTGTCACTCATAAGGAAACCATATTGAAAATAATGTCATTAACGAAGCTCTTTTGTTTTTACATTTTTTCGGAGTTTTTCGCATTTGCATTTCAAATTATTGTCACTTCAACAGATAATTATTGATAAAGCTGAAGATTTCATCTTCTCAAAACAGTGCCAGATATCCTTCTTTGGGAATGGAGCAAAGGTGAAGCTCTCCGAATGGAGCAATAAAATTTAGCAAGCCTTCAAAATATAAAATCTTAACATTTTTTACGTCAGGAAACAGCTGTCTTTGTGATCACTAGAAAACTCAAACACATTCGCTTTTTTTTATTAGAGCATAACACTCGACTGCGGTTAAACCCTTTCAGCTATTCACTAGTACGTCTTTTCATCTATAGTTTTCAAATGAAGTTTGGTCAATAAACCACCCATAAATAATTTTAAAACTGATTACTACTTTTAAAAAGCAGATCAGCTCTTACACAGAAGGAGACAAAAATTACCTAACTAGCTCACCCACTTGTAATTTCTGACTTTGAAGCAACTACTCTTACCGCCATACACTTTATAATGCTCAGTGAAGTTACTATAATAAGATCTCGGCGGAATAAGTCCCAGATATCCTCGTCATTGAACTAGTTTTTTCCTGCTAAATTTGAATTTGTTTTTTTACTCCACTTAGCTAAAAATTTGATCTTTTTAATCATTTTTCAAACCTGGATTGCTTTAAGCGGCATTACCTACTGTGAACCGACGATTCAGTTACAATTCATTTTCTATCTCCCTTCTTGTGTTAATTGCTGTTAACTTTCTCTACTATATTTAGTAAGCTGAGCTACAGGTATCTTCTGCGACTAAGTTATTTATTTAGAATGATTTTTTCTTTCTATGCAATCCATTCTCTTTTGTTTATACTTCCTCCAAAAATGTATTTGCAAATATTCAACTAGAAATCTTTCTGGCTAACACAGAGGTAGGGATGTTTCCATTGGAACACACACCTCACATAGCTCTGCAGATATTAACTTAGAAAGCATCACTTACTTCAAGTAGACTACCATTATAGCACTTATTAGGTTTGTTTGATCAGCTGCAGTGGTAACTTTGAAACAAGTTAAAAAGTGTACATTCTTACTCTTTCTGAAAACGTATATTTAAAAGACACTTTTACAAGCAAGATTTAAAAAATCATTACCTTGGGATCTCTTCCTGTACTAAGTGGTGAAATGCAGACCGTTGCACCGTTAGGAATTGTGTACTCTCCTAAAAGAAAAATTAAGTGCACGCTATAAAAAACCAAGTAAAAATTTATTCTTCTTAAAATTTAAATGGATTTGCAACCCCTCAATGCTGTTAGAAAACGCAGCATTTTTATTGAAGATCCCAATCTTTTATAACTTTTTAACGGCGGAACAGAGGAGTATCGCGCAAATTAGATTGGCAGCAACGTAAGTTTACCAGTTACAGGTATTTTGAAAAACTATTCTACATTAAAAAGACTATTTTTTCCTTTTTTTCCTTTCTCTTTTCTCAACTTTTTTAATTTTATTTTCCCCTCTTTTCTTCTCAGTCCTCATTATTTCCCATTCCTTTCCCATTTCCTTCACTGTAGGAGGATGCGACAATAGAGAAACGAGAAACAGATCTGAGTAAGGAATAGACAGTGGGGGATTTATGTTTCCAGGGTGGCAAATATAGAATTACCGAAAACTACTTGGTTCCTGCTAGCTCTATCTTCTACTTTGTTTTCGACGTTTCACCACTGCCTAACACCGTTCTCATTAAGTCAAGTTGCAGTCAAAATCTCTCTTATTGAACTAATCCAAATTATGGAAGATGCCTTCAAACTCAATTCCAGACTTTCTGGCTGAACTAGTTTTTAAAATTTAGACCTATCATGCGGCAACCTGGCAAACTCAGAAAGCTTGAAGAGGAGGGTGAATGACGGGCATTTTTGCTCTTACACTAGCCGCAATTCTTCAGTTACTTGCTCGCTTCTTTTTTGTTGCTGCCTCATTCAACAGTTCTTGCTAAGGAAGACAAATTAGTGTTTTTGATCCTATAAGCGTAAAGCTGATGAAAACAAATATTTTTTTAATTCAAATTTTCCGCTCCTTCGGTTATAACGCTCCTCATTTTTCGCTAAAAAATCTACGCATTCCGGTAGCAGAAACATTTTTTCAAAGTTACTCATTTTATATTGAACTAAATTTAAAAATACCGTAAAGCATTTAGAATTTTTTATAACCAAATCTTATAAACACCCAAAAAATTTTATAATCTGCTAGCTTTCAACCAGTCCTCCCTCTTCGTTCCTCCTCGCTCCAGTCAAAAACTTCTTCAGTCTCAACTGCCTAGACATATTAGTCCTTAATGTCTCGCAACACCTGTTGAATAAAAAACTAATTTTCAAATTTTTGATACGCGGGATTAAAAGTTAGTCGTAAAAATTGAAATGCGACACTTATGAAGATTAGCTGACATACCAACTTTAACGTCTTCTGTAATGCGCCTTGCAAACATTATGATTGGAGGATACAACCTCGTGATTTCCTTGACGCAACGATCCAAGTGGACCAATTTTTCAAGATCTTGATTAGTAACTTCCCGCTCTTCATCACCTTAAAAACAAACCGACATTCTCATAGCTCTACATTTCGTTTTGATTTTTGATGACATAAGGCAAAAACTAGCGGTCCTCTAACTCCGTCATTTGCGATCTTGTCCAGACGATTTGTAATCTTACCAAAAACACTTTTCACCTCCTCATAAACTTTATCCTGCTCCTCCTTTTTGTTTCCAAGTACGAAGAGTGTAAACCCTACATTAGCCGACGTAGTGTCGTGACCTGAAATAGTTCTTTAAGCCATATACTGTGCTCGTTGACAAGCTTAACTCTTCTTGTTCAAATTCCAATTCTAGTCCTTCCTTTTGGAAAAATGTGATGTATCATTATTATTTTACTTTTCCCTATAACTGCTTATAGCACTTTTCTAGACTGAGAGGTTCACAGGCAGCGAGCTTTCTGAATGACTAAACGTCATTGGTAAGTCAGCTAGTACGCTTGCTTCTCATGCTGTCCACTAGATAGACTGTTTTGCAGATTTGAGGAAGTTACTAATAATTCAAACTTGTTTTTCAGTTACTAGACACTCAAGCCACTTTTAAATAAAACACTTGAAAAATGATGAGCGTAAGAAAATAAGGGTAATAAAGAATTGCTTTGAGACACTTGTTGAACTTTGTCATACAGCCAACTTTGTACGTCTTATATGGAATTCTGTTATACCTAGACTACAACAGTTTAAGATTTGCGGAAAGTTTATTTGGAGTAGGACGATTGCCGGAACAATACTCATATCTATAGAACTTCGCTAATATTCATATGGGAACATCTAAAAACAATATCTAGTTCTTTTGGCGAAAACTTAAACAAACGCAAAAAGCCAATTAGGAGACAGGAAGGAAAGTTGAAAAATCAGTTTTTTAGATTTATATAAAAAATTTTTATAGGTTGCATTACTTTTATAAATTTTGGAATTATGTCTTGCTATGCAGCACCGAGGAGGAAAGAAGTGTTGTAAGAGTTTATATATTCCAGTAGACAGAAGTAAACTTTTAAATAAAGTGATAAGAATAAGTGGCCAGTAATTTTAATTTATTTGCAGTTTTTTGTCTCTTTTTCTTCTTTTACACGTTTTTTTTTCTGAAGGGTCCGTTGCTCGGTGGCCGTGATTTTCACATAGAATTTGTGAAGATCACGCCTATTCTTAAGAATTTGTTTGGTAAGCTATCTCAAAAGTCCCTCAAATTACTAATCGTTGTCTTCTTCTTTTGAAATAAATAGGACATAGGAATATAAAGCTTAAAAGTATTCCACTTGTTTTACAACTACAAAGCATGACATTGCTTTCTAAAAGGAATAGACCCTTAACGTAGTCAAAAAAAAAAACCTTTTAAAAATTTTAAAATATTATATTTCTTACTGAAAATTCTTATTTTAATTTGCATATAATAAGTAAATTTTTTTATCCCCAGCGTTATTGAAAAAAATTATTGTTGACAGTTTGTCTTTTTTGTGTTTTTCATTTCAGCTTATTCAACGGAAATACTTTTTTAACAATCGGATGTGAGACAAAATTACAAAATTTTATAAACATAAAGTTAGTCAGCAAATCAAAAGAATTTCAAATTCAAGGAAAGATCTGTCAGTAGAAGTCTTTAATTTGTTCTAAGGTTTTACTCAATAAATGTCTAATTAATTAAGCTACGAAAAAAAAAAACAAAACCGAACATCTTTCCAAAAAATATTTTTTAACAACATTATTTAGAGTTACGGTACAACAAAGCATAAAATTTTATTTTTTAATGAAAGTACCTGCGATTAGAACAGTTGAAGTTTCGTCACAGACATCTTCATCACTTAAATTGTATTCTTCTTGCAAGCTTAGCAATAAATCCAAGAATGACTTTCTAGCCTTCTTGTCAGCAGCAATCTCTTCAAAAGTCCGCTTTTTTTTCATGCTTTCGTATTCTTTTTTGCGCTCTTTCACAACCTGAAACGTTTTTTTTACTTACTGTTTACCTTTAGCACAATGTAGCAAAGAAAAGTTACTACCTTCCTTGTTAAACCATTTGTGATTTTGGTATATTTATCCATCATTTTCGCGTACCCAAGCAAGTGCCAAATTGGTTTAATTCTTAACCACGGATAGCGTGCGCTCTTGAAAGACAGCTCTAGAGATCCAGCTACTGCCTCATAGCAGTCTTCGTTCTCGCCTTTCTGAGCGTTAAGAGAAACCCCTAACGTTGTCTCTAAAAAAGGAAAATATATGTGACAGGGTATAACCACTGATTTTAAACCGCATCTCTAACAAGTGTGGTATGTTAACATATTTCAAATCTGATTTAAACAGACATTTGTCGGAAAAAATTGGCTTTAGAAATTATAAAAAATTATACATTTTGTCTGAAATATTTTCTAAAAAGTGAAGTACTTAGTTGCAATTTATCTTTGTACTAGACATTAGGTCAATCGATAATAAAAAGAAAAAAAATAGAAGGAGTTTTTGGAACCAAGTTACTGAGGACTACCTGTGATAACATCTAAACCAAAGCGTCTTAGATATGGAAGCAAGTCAAAAGTCTCATCTTTGTCTGCTCGTTCGTCTAGCATTTCGATCAAAATCTTAAGCAAATTGTTCAAGACCATTTTAAAAAACGGTGTTTATTAAATACAGATTTTTAACAAAAAATTTACTTCTGCCTGTTTGTTAAAGCTCGTCATATAGTTTTGAATAATACTTGAATGAAAAGCAGGGCTAAGCATCTTTCTTCTGGTGCGCCATTTTTCTCCAGAACTTAAACATTTTCATGTCTAAGTAGTCTTTCTAGCGATTCTTACTCGCCTTTCTCAATTTTGCAAATAACAATCTTTAAAAAAGAGAAAAAAATTTTTAATTTATTTTTACAAGGTATCTTTTTGAAGAACACTTTGAAAAATTCATTTTGCTGCTTTTACCATGCCTACCTTACCACTAATCCGTTCCCTAAAGCGACCTGAAGAACGTTATACTCATCTGGTTTGTCGATTAAATTTGGGTTTTCCAAAACAGCCTAAAAATGATAATTCAAATGGTGTCGTCATTCAAATGGTGTCGCCAGAAATCCAGAATTTTCTAAAGTAATTAAATTTGACGCAGATAAAATTTATATATGAAAAGATATTTAAAAGAGAACTAACCTTGACACCAGGCGCCCGAGCAAGAAACACAACAGGGAAGGGTCCAATCCAGATTCGTATTATACCCCATTTGTTCGTATAAGCATATTTCCGAAAATAATATTCCATTTGGTACGTAAACTCTAGACTTTCAACATCATATAAACAAATTAAAGTGTTTTTTCTTCAGTCTTTAAAAACGTCGCTACATACTTTTTATAGACATAGATTCACAAAATCCATGATAATAATTAACCTACCAACTTCGTCATTGCTCAATCCTAAGCAGTTACCGAACAAAGGACGCGTCTTTGGTCCAGGCATTTTGCTTACGTTGTCGTAAATGTGCTTAAAATAGCGATATTTTTCCTCCAGTTGACGTCTTTTTAGCAACAAGCACATCAGCCCAACCAAGAAGGCTAAGACGATTACTAACATCCTTTTGTTTCCTGTTAACCAACGAAAATTAATTATCGACGTAATCCAAGCAAAATTTGAAAAATACATTGTGCTTTAAACGAATCTTCTTTGCGCCAAAAGCAAAATTTAGTCATTCGTTTTAAAATTTTAGTATGTGTATAAATACAAATAAATAATATTGCGTAATTTTAAAATATTTTTTAAACCGATTGACAAATTATATTTTTGGTTTCAAAAGCTTTTTAGGTGTGAAACTTAGAATATAATCTGTTTAAACATTTTAAATTTTACTTAAATTTTAATACTTTAGCCTAAAGCATATTTTTTATTCAATGTCAGTTACAGGATTAATCTGAAGTTAATAATTCAGTGAAGACGCAACAGTTTAGTGCTCGTTTCAGCAAAAAAGTTTATTTGGTGCAGATTTAAGTGCTCAATTTATGAAACTTGTTGATGTTAACCGCCCAGAAATTCAGTAAAATTTTACTCTTTGAGAATCATTTTATAGCAAACTACACTCCAATATTACGATACACTAAATTAGCAAAAGCAAAACACAACTTTTTTTAGTCAATTAATATGACTGTTTTTTTCTTTTCTATTATTACAGTAGTTCAAAAAAATAAAGCGCACAAAGCATAGAACATAGTCTTTAAAAAATTTCATAATAACGCCTTGAAATACCAGCATAGTCTCTTAGAGATTTGACAGTTTTTTGTGATGTGTCCTCGATAAAATGTACAAAATAAAAAATCACACGTATAGAAGTTAGTAGCAATTATATGACCCATTACTAAACGATTTTTCACTTGTTAGTAAATTTGAAACTATTGTAATAAAAACAAAAAATGAGATAATTGGTTTAATCAAAAATTATGAGCAAAAGGTTTCTGCTTTAAGTCTTTTCAGTAGTACGAAAAACCTTCCTGTTAAAGATTATTTGTTAACCTTTTGACAGCTACATCAAAACAAATGATTTTTGGTTTTTCTAATTGCAAAAATAAAAAAATTTTGAAAAAACTTGATGAAAATGTGAGATTTTTCATTAAGCCTGCAAACGTCAAAAAATTAAAAAAAATTAAAGTTGAGGCAGAAAATAAAAACACGAATCAAGGATACCTGTTCTTGAATAGCTGTAAAGATTTTTGAACGATCTAGAGAGAACTATGACTGCCGTGACACCATCTTGAAAAGCAAATTGAGGTGTACACAGCACATACTAGGACTATTAAATAGTAAGTAGTTAAAAAATTTTTTTAATAATTGGTTGGGCGTTGCAATAATTTAGTAAAATATTTTCAAAGATTATTGCTTTACTGTTGTTTTTCGGGTATAAACACGAGCTGTCAAGTTCACCGGTATACTTTGCAGATGGCCTTGGAAAATTTAAGTTTCCTTGAAATTTTTTTTTCAAAAACACCTAATTACACCGTTTTCAACGAAACAACAAATACAGAAGATATTTTTGGTTTTTACCAGCAGTGTTTTTCTCTGTAACTGCTTTTCGTAACAATCTAAAGTTGTTTCTTTCAATTTTCTGTTAATTAGTTTAATGGAAGATTGTGGTGAAACGTTTTCCTGGTAAAAGAAAAGTTGGCGAAAAAAAAATAACTACCGGTTTTAAAGAAGCGGCAAATTTTAACTAGTTTAGATTTTTTCGGTTTTCAGACAAATTAATATTTTTAGAACTCAAACAACGGTAAATTCAATAATAAATTAAAAAGTAAAACAAAAACAACAAATATTAGTTTAGAAACCAAATTTAAAAATGATAGATTTAATACCTTTAATTTTTTGAGTACACTGGCTCTAATACCCTCTTCTTGACACACAGATAAGAAATTTTCTGAAAGATATACTGCAAACGTGTACAACAATAAAATTATTTTGAAAACGACGCTCTTCAAAGTTTAAATTTGTGTCACACTTTTCTATTTTTCTTTTATTTATTTTAAAAAAGCGAAGAAAAAGTAGATTTGGAAAAGTGGTGAACACGGAAAAAGTAGGTAATTTTAAAGCACGAAATTTTTAAAAAATGCTGAGCATTTGGCCAACTCGGCTTTTTTTCAGTCATACTTACAACGCAAATATTTTTTACTGTTTTCACCAGAAAGAGAGAAATAATACAATTGAAACATTACAAAATCTGGTTTCTTCGCCAAAAATTCAAGTTCTTCAGGTTACATTTTGACGTTCTTTACACCAACAAACTCTTTTTTCCTTTTCTGATAACGACAAATTTAGGGTACAGCAAGTCGAAGCTTAGCCGGTACTTACTCAGATTTCTACTAATCAATTTCTTAAACTACATTATCGGTAAAATAAAGAAATAAAACTGTTTTTTAATCAAAACGTTTTGTAATAGGCAATAAATTACCTTGATTTCAACCTCGTCTGTTCACTCACTCTTACCAAGTACCAACTACTTCTACTAATTGATTAACAGATTCATTTGCTGTTCAACTTTAATTTGTTAAATAAGTTAACAAAAGAAAACAATTTTGGTTTTATTTTTGGAAACAGTTGATATTAATTGAAATAATAATTCAGTTCAAAAGAAATAAACGTGTCGTCAGCATGTT
This sequence comes from Enterobius vermicularis, assembly GCA_900576705.1. NCBI lineage: Eukaryota > Metazoa > Nematoda > Chromadorea > Rhabditida > Oxyuridae > Enterobius > Enterobius vermicularis. Next base: position 21,119 of record UXUI01008885.1, read on the forward strand.
AGTGACAGCGGGAATAGTAAACTTCGATTTTCTGTGGCAGTTCTCATGACAAACAATATATTTGTTTCTATTTGCTCAAACTGCTCATACCAATACGCTCAGATACAATACAATACATATTTTATGTTTTTGTTTTTGTTATCGCTATGAGAAAAGAAATAACGCGTCTGCGTCAACTGTCTTCATTTTTGCAAACTGCAAATTTCAAACAAGAAATGAATTTTTTCCAAATTTTATAGAGTATTTTGTAAACTATGGCCCTTCATTTTGGCTAAACTTGTAAGCATTTAAAATTTAAGTTTAACTGATTGATGGATAAATACATCTAATTCTTCTAAGAACAAAGGAAAAAAAGTAAAATTTTTATAGCAAATAAGATTATGCGATACATTTATGAGGCCGACAGCTGTACAGTTTCTACTAGCGAATATTTATTCCAGTGGCTTAAAATATGTTAAAGCAAACGGATGAACAAGCTCCTACGATGTTTTTAAGTAGAATAACAGCGAATAAAAAAAAGAAAGCGAAATAATGTTGTGGCAAATTAGTTTAGGATAGGACTTATCTATGAGGCCGATAATTTAATAGCTGTTGCAGGAGAGCAAGAAGCATTACGGCGGAGTACCGTTTACAAAATTCGACAGCCATTTCTATCCAAATCTCCTTGTTCCTTGCCTAACACCACAAACTTTTTTGCTTACCTTAAATGTGACAGTTTCTGCTACTTAGTTAATCATTTGCTTTTGTTTCAGTCGCATAATTTGCTTGATTAAATAAAAAACCCGTAAAAATAAAAAAAATTTCAGACAAGATGATAGCAACTTTCAGTGTTTGGTATTAAATTTGATAACGACAACTGAACAATTAGCTATGCGATAGTACTTAGCAAAAAGATGGAAAGCCGTGATTTGTGCTCGCTACAATCACCAATCTGATGAAGAACGCTAGTGAAGATGTATTACAACAATATAATTAGAAGACAATAAGGACCAACTAAAAAGAAGAAAAAGGTCTGCAATAAAAAATAAACTGGAATTTTGAAAAATTTTAACCGTTTTACAACAGAAAACGACACAATCTGACAAAAAATTGCATGATCATAAGTTGAATGCAAAAAAACAAAGAATGAATGTTATCGAGTGCTGTTCCAGGATAAGCAAAGGACTGTTACGAAATGTTGACAGTTTTCAATAGAACAACTCATACAGTTCTTAGTTCTATTTTTTTAACTTTGTATTTCAATAGAGCCTTATTTTAAGTAGCTAGCGAAAATATGCGCAAAAACTCCGTTTTTCATAAACTTCTTAAAAACTTTCATAGTTAGAATTTTTTCGTGAGCTCATTGAACTACTCCTCAATTGAGTTCTAGAAAGAAACTTAAGTGGTTTATCTGTAAAATAGACACTTATCTATAATCTTAAGGGTTATCATTTCTGCATAAATTTATTAACGGTTTCTTCGCTGTTCTTTATGAAGAAATGCTTAAATTAAAAGCGGCACTTCGTTTTTGGCTGATAACTTTCTCTTTGATTTCTGGTTAAGATACGTTCTAAATAATCGGAAAAACTCTGGTACCTGATAATAGCTCTTTCAGCTATTTTTCCACCACATTTCAAAATCGTATATTTTACTCGTCTTTTATCAATTTTTTTTTTGCTTCTTCTTGAATCTACTATCTTTTCCAACTGCCCAACTCGAATTTTGCAAAATATTGACAGTATCTTTTTGAAGTATTCACACAAAAAAAGCTTTCCTTCTGTTTCTTTAAAGCGGCGTTTTCAAAATAAAAGAAAACTTAAGATTCTAATATGCTATTGCACTTAATCATCATGTTTCATTCTTATAAAAAAAATAATTTTAACGGGACGCTTGAATCAAACTACCTATAATTGGCATAAAACTTAGTTTGAAACTATTAAGAAAAAAATTTAGTTTCGCCAGTTGTTTTGGTTGCTTCACTGTTACCTGTTGCGTGAAGAATTTAGTTTACAAATTTATGATACACATAATTAAAGACATAGTTATAGCAGTTAAAATGCGGCACATATGAAAGATAAATAACCAGTTTCAACGCCCTTAGTAATACACTGAGCAAAAAATGTAACAAACTATAGGCGCCGTCATTCCTAATTTCCATTTCGTGGC
>UXUI01008886.1:5461-15829 GCA_900576705.1 Enterobius vermicularis
GCAACAGTTCCCTACCAAAGCCCGTTCCACATCAGAATACTTCTTTTCACTGTTCACAATAGAACAAATGGCGCAATAACAGAATTCTTCATCATTCATTAGCTGATCATCAGCAAGAATAACATCATATTTTTGCAGACCGAGTAAAACATCGGCACGTTTCTTCTGTAACGGCACACGTTTTTCCTCAGAACTAAAAGGATATTGCAAAAAAAAAGTTAAAATACGCTTCCGAACAGCGAAAAGAAAGAGGAAAGGTAGCGAACGAAATTAAAATTATTAGTTTACGAAAACAATACCTTATTTATTCACCCAACACTGAGGATCAAAAGTGCAATAAATCTTTACTCCTTTTTCACGGTACAGAGCTAACTAAGGAATTCGGGAGAGTCTTGCAAGCTTACCTCAGAGCAATTAATTTGTCCAGAGCCGTAACTGCAAAGTCGTCAAAACGTAGGTCACCATTTTCATAAAGTTTAAAAATCCCTTGCCAAGCACTTGCGTGGTTGCTTTCGACACTTACGGCCTTTTTGTAAAATTCAAAGGCTTTTACTGGATCATTTTCTCTACTGTACACCACCGCGGCGAAAACGTACAAAAAATAATCTTTCACACCTTCCTTTAGGAGTTCCTAAATTTAAATCACATTACTGGCAGTCGTTTCTCAAAAAAATATATATATAAATCGTAAAAACTTGCAACTAAGTCTAAAGTACTTCTATTAATTCCTTAGCTTCCTTGTCACAGCGGCTATCCAGATGACTGCGTATGCTTTTCAGTTTCCTTTTCAAATCTGGTGTCAGACTTTCCATTATTCGTCATCAAAGAATACCCTCGCTGTCAACTATGAAATATGCTTCCCATCAGTAACCGGAAATTTTGTTCATTCTATAATGCGTTACCAAAATCATTCGACGTTAGATCGTCTCTCATTTTTGAACTTGCTTACGCTTAGTGTAATACCTGGTGTACAATTTACAATACAGAAAAAGCAACAACTGCCTCAGGTCAACTGCCCGGAAATCATTATATATTAGAAAACAGTGGACACTACAGGCGAATTTGGAAACATACTCAACTGCAGACTGCAAAGTCAACAATCCATACAAGCTCGACAGCTGCCGCTGTACCGTACAAACATACTCTAGAACTGTAAATTTCACTAATACAAAACCGAAATCAGTGTTCCATTATTCCGAAAGCAGTTCTAAAAGACAGTTTAGTGCCGCTTTCAACACCTCTCTTGGTTATTGATAAGACAACATGACGAAACAAAACGTGCCCATCCGCACTTCCTCACCAACAAGTAAACAACAGTTAGCATTTAAAAAAAAAAACTTGCTGGCGAGCTGCCAAAACTGCACCAACACTCTCCCACCTATTTCCATGACGAATTTGCCTTGCATCCGTACTGTTCATATCTGGTCTGGCACGCTAAGACACACTGCATAACGTAATTTTTCAATGATTTCTAGAATACGACATTATGCAACATAGTACTACCGTCTGCAGTATATGGACTGAATTTTTCATAGACAGCAACTAGACTATATCACAATCTATAAAATTGTCAACAATTCGTAAACATGTGTGATGTGTTATACTAACAATATGTGATATCTCTACATACAAACAGTCGTCACAATTTACACCGTTCGTACTTTACCCATCCATATAACCATCATTCAACCAACTAATCAAATAATTCTGCTTAACCGACGATCGAAATGTTGACGAACCAATTCATTAACCAATTACATTAATTAGCTAGTAAAGAACGTGTTCAATCCTTTCAGCTGCATAACTTCCCATTACAAAATGTCCATTCAATATATATCGTTTACGCATTCGCTCTCGAAACCATACCGACCATGCGCTACACGAATGGCTATCGGCTGAATAATGCAGTATTGCATGAAGTAAACGTTACTTTAATGAAGATACTACTCAAATTAAAATTACCGTTTCTCCGCCCTGCAAACTATTAGGATTTTTCCCTTCATACTCCAGCCCACCATCGTCCAATCCATCATGTTGATCAAAGAAACAATGCGATGCACGAAAGGCTGCCGACTGAAAAATGATATAGTGCTCAAGGCAAATGTTACTTGAGTAAAAATACTACTCAAATTAAAACTTACTCTGCTCCCACCTTTCGCTCTGTTAAGATTTTTTCATTCATAATCCCCATCACCTTCATCAGATCATTCTTCATGACCATGCTCACCATACGATGCACGAGTAGTTGCCGCCTGAATAATGATGTAGTGCTCAAAGCAAATGTTAATTGAATGAAAATATTAATCAAATTGAAACTTACTCTTTTCCGCCCTTCACTCTGTTAGAATTTTTTCCTTCATAATCCCGATCACCTCCATCAGATCCATCTTCATAATCATACTGACCATGCGACGCACAACTGGCTGCCGCCTGAATAATGGTGTAGTGCATAAAGCAAATGTTACTTGAATAGAGATATTCCTCAAATTAAAACTAACTCTTTTCCCGCCTTTCACTCTATTAGGATTTTTCCCCTCATAATCCTGTCCGCTATCATCAGATCCATCCTCATAACCATACTGACCATGCGATCCACAAGTGGCTGTCGCCTGAATAATGTAGTGCATTAAGCAAATGTTATACGTACGGTTTGCAGGCATCATCGCAAACTGTTGGCAGAAAACACCTTAACTGATCCTGCCTGAGCGAGGTTTTCCGGAAATTCTTTGGTACACAGTTCAAACGAGATGAAAAGGCTTGAATAGTGTTGACAACTACCTCCTCCACTGAACGCGAACCTTTATGCTGAATATCTTCCTCATAATCACCGACTTCATGTCCTCAACGACTAGCAGCTCCCTGCAACTTTTACGTCAAAGTAGATGCATGCATAGAGTCGCTTAAGTCAAGCTTATTCTCTTCCGCATTCCGACAACTTCACGTTCCATCCCTCTGCTGAACTACTCTTGTAAACTATATTAATGTGTACAGTCATTTCAACACACCTTTATCCCCATCTCGATGAAAATAGGATTCTTCCCATCATTCTGATGTTGAGTCGGGTGGTGTTGTTGCTTCTACAAACATGAAACATTTTTTAACCGAAAAAATATGTCAGATTGAAGTTCCATGACGAGTTAAAAGGTTAATGGATCCATATGGCAGGACGTGTTTCTCTGGTTGAGGAGTTCCTTTTTTTCATCAATTCGTCACTTCCTGGAACACCACCTTTGATCTCCGCCGATGCCTCGTCAACTTCCATCTCCTCAGAGCTGACTTCTGATTTTATCACCTTTCGAGGCACCTTAAACAACTCTTTGATACCCCAGTAAAAGTAAAAAAAATTCAGTCAGAAAGACAGTGTGCTATATCGAGCCTGACGACCTGTCTAAAAACATGACATCCTCCATTTCACGCAAAAATAATCAAGTACATTAAATACGACGGTTAGATAGTTTAGATAAATCCAATTTAAATTACCTGTTGGAAAGTTTCTGGTGCCTTTTCAGCATCTTTTATACCAGCTTCTGCTCTCTCCTTCAAAACAAAGTTTTGCGAAAAAGACATGATATTAAAAAAATCTGGTCAACCACATAAGCACAAATGGCTGGTCTCTCCAAGTTTACCATTGCAATTGATAAAAGAGAGCTAGGTTAATCAAAGAGCTCGCAAGCATAGCCATACCAAGTCGATAAACTGTTGAACAGTACCGCCTTTAATGTCGGTAACCTTCTTGTACCGGTTGCCAGTACTTGACCTCTACAAAAAATTCCATTCGCAACAGTAGAGCATGAAAATGAGCTCCAGTCTTTGCTGCTAACAATCAGTTAATGAGAACGAGACACCAAGTCTTGGACAATTTAGAAATCCTGATTAATTTCCACAAGCAACGCATTCAGAATAGACTGACGCAAAGAAACTTAACTATTGGATAACACCTCAACACACATCTTGGGGTATCTCAACATTTTCTGGTGGAAAAGGCGAGACAGGCTGTTAAAAAGCAAGTTTATCTTTTGGAAGCGAAAACTGTGTCACCGCTTTTCTTCCACACACTTTATGTTAATCATGCCGCCAAAAGATAACTACCGCAAAAATTGTGATGGAAACAACCAACAAAAGAAGCTAAAGCACCTTCCCCACGTTTTACCCTCCTTCGCTTTTTTACCAGCAGTTTAGCCTATCAAAGCCCATCCACGTCTGAAAATGACCCGATACCATCCCAAGCTAATATACAACTTATATCTGTCACACAGTATGACAACAGTTCTGGTCCACCTCCCTTAAACTGACTGCATTTCTAGCACATTATATGGATGCTTATTCCAGTTACATTTACTTCGTTGAAAAGTCATATTCCTTGACCAACTACAACCATCACATCGCACTCCTAATGTCGAAACCCATTGACATGTCTATATTCACCACTTTTTCAGCATAAGAGCTTCAAACTACAGGAAATTAGCAAAATGCAAATCTTGTCGCTTATAATACTTGCCTAACAAATTACATAATCCACTACTTCAAAAACTTGGTTGTAATTTACCTGAGATCCGATCATTGTAAACAGTATACTGAATGCTTTTCAATTCGTACTCAAGAACGCCTAAAACTTATGGTTTAATGAGCAAAAATAATCGGTTCCGCATACAGTTACAATCGGAAACATCAAAAGAGTTTGAAGGATCTAAAATACACTTTCCATCCACACCTAACAGCGAATACTTCACCGGCCAACTAAACTCAGACAATTGTAAGCCAGTAACCACCCATTGAAGTTTCTGTTGTGAAATAGAGAAAGGAGGCTTCTGAGTTTCAAAATAAACAACAACAACAACAAGTGTTTTCTTGAAAACAGGACGATATCTGTATTGAAAACGTTCCATCGCTTTCACTCTTTTTGAGAAAAAGCCCTGTTTTGTATGCGAAAAATTTAGTTGCAAAAAAACAGAAAACGAAATAAACAAGTAAACAAAATAGAGTGAGAAGCTGCCTAGAAGATCTCCGATTTTTTATACTTAATCCTTGTAGGTTAAGACATGAGCGAAATTAATCTGAGGCAGAAATTGAACGGCACGCAGTACCGGAATGGTTGATTCTTTTGCAGGAACTATATTCTGAAAACCGTAGTAGAAGCACCCCAAGAACAGTTTGGTTGCCCAACAGTTACTGTGCAACGTTTTCAACTCGTCCTTATTCGACTCTTCATCGACACTTGTTTTTTACTGCTACCTTCCTGCCTTGCAGTCATCGCTCGACTTTATGAGCCTAATTTTAGGATGGTAATAAGGTTGTTTTGCTTTTTGAGTCGTGTTTTCGGTGTAGTAATCTGTAGTAAATATTTACACCAATTTCTCTGTATCTTTAACTTTATTAGGGAAAAAATTTAACTGTTAAAGCACGAATTTGACAAGGCTTAAAGCTAACCAAAAAACACAAAAGAGTCTAATGCCTTTTCTTGCACTAGTTGAAGATTTGAGAACAACAACACTTTCAGAAAAAATTCTGATCAGTTCAAGAGAGCTGCTAATATTTGCCGCTCTAAGCAAGTTTATAATTAGATTCACCGTTTACCGGACTCTAAGACCACCTTTTAAAGGAATGCTTAATTTACTATTTCAGGAAGTTCATTGTGCTGAAACTACGAATTTCCAGACTTCTAACAGATCTTTACCCAATTCTGCAGTTTTTACACTCTACACCACACAGAAGTATTTTGGACTACCGTTTGGAACAACTACGGTCGTCGTAAACAAAATTTTGAAGGAACGGTATTTGGTGCAGAAGATAATCTGTTAGTGGTTTTCGTCAATCAGTCGCAACCATCCCGTGGTGTAACTTTTGGTTGTTTTTCTCCATGATTCGCTTTTTTTTTACTAGCGGTCCGGGGAGGCCAAATAATCCATTCTTTCAAGTTCAGAGGTTGTAAATACTTTTATACTATTCTGGTGCCGGTTGTTGTTGTTGCTGCTGTTTGTTAAGGAGATGACTTCATCATAATGACTGAAAAACAACCCCATTAGCTCTGCTGTTGTTACCATAATAATTTTTGTTAACGAATGTTTATTATCTTTATTAATTTGTTTTTACCTTTCAACCAGTTCAATTTGTTTATTTGGTGTTGCTGTTTTACATTTTGGTCAATAAATTTTGCGTGATCTAGCAAACTATTTATTTCACTAAATGCTAGAATAATCGGGCAGTCTTTTTTTTTTTTTTGACAACACTGTGTTCGTTTGATGGAATTGTTGACTTGGTATACGTAACAGTGGTACCACTGACTGATTAAATTAAAATCATATGCCCATCATAATATGTATCACAAATAATTATACAGCAAAAAAAAAGTATCCATTATTTCAGTGTCAGCTTTGCCTTTACAAAATAATTTCCTTTAATCATGTTTTTTTTTTGTGTTGTATTTCAAAATGCACAATGTATGCATATCCATTAATGTTGACCAGTATTCAATTAGTTTACGAATTAATTAGCTATTTGTCGTCGTTGGTGGCATTCGGTAGTTGTTTGCCTACTGTTTACAAAAACATCATTAATCCTTGGTTTAGTGCAAAAACGCTAGCCATTTCAAAGTGTTTTGTTGCTTTTCAAAACAACACGTCGCCATACTACTTTAGTGGCTTTTGCTTTGTTGCAAAATCTTTCGAAAAAAATCTGTTTTTCCTCTGTCCTTGTTCCAACTGATTTCTGCCGGAGTGAATAGAAACTCGTAGGCTGAACAAGTTAAGCATATGGTCTAAGAAATTCCGTACAGTGATTGTACAGATGTATTTACGAAATAATTGGTACTGGTTAATATTTTTCAGCGATTGCTGTTTCTGAAATTTTAACTTTGGTATTAACCTCTTCTTTGCTTTTTTTTTTCTGAGCCTATTGGTGAAAGAACAGCCAATTATTGGCGTCATATCAGAGACTTTTCAGCACCGTTTACACTTTAAAACTGTTATGACAACAAACGAAATGGGCTGGAAAAATGTTGCTTCTTTTGAGTGAACCTGGTATTCAATTATTTGCTGAGCGTCATAGTCAAAAATTAGTGAAAATTTTCTCAACTGTTGTTACTTACTGTGTAAATTTCAAAGAGAAAGCACAACTTTCTGGCTTTCTCTCTCATAAATTCCATGACTTGTTTTAATAAACAACTGAAAGTAACCAAATGAATGTATATGTAAAACGTATTCGTTCACAATGAAATAGTTGTGGTGTCAAATTCCAGACAAAAATTTGTCTACAAAATTGCATTATTTTATTAATTCAAATTTTTAAGGCGGGCAGTTTTCAAAGGAAATGATTAATTGTTAGGTTTTTAAGCGGATTTCTTGGTTTTGCGTAGGTCGACGGTAACGATTTTGGACACACGTCTTTTGGTTGAATTACAAGCGCCCATACATCCGCCACGTTGTTTCTCGATTGCATTTACGTCAAGTTCCCGTCCAAAATAACGGATCAGTTGTGGATGCAGTCTAAACTTTTTTAATATTCACAATGAATGTATAAAGAGTTTATTCCCCCTGCCAATTTATCAAAGTTATATTGGTAGGCAAAACGCTGATCACTTAAATTTCTGTTTCCACTCGATTATTTGCTTGGCGTATTTTTGGAAAAAAAAAAAAACAAATAAATAAATAAACAAAAATAAACTTCACCTAAAGTGGAACGTAGCATCTGGAGGTTGTGGAAGGATTTCTAAATAAATACATTTTATGAAACAACTTGTATAACTGGAAATAATAAGGAACTATTTGAACACGTTTTGAAGATGAAATACCGCTGAAGGCATCTAGACAATCAAATAAACAATTGAAGAAATGTGCTTACCACCGTCCAGATTCCAGGATCCTTGGCTCTTTTTGGCTTCCTCTTGTGGTACACCATCGAGAAGTGCAGATGGGGTGAACGCCCACCTGGATACACGGAACACGTTCAAGTTACTGCTACGAGCAACCACATTCTTGCCTCCATGCATAGCCACCCGTCGAATGAACGTCATATTATCACAGCGTGACACTCGAGGTACTACAGCCAGATCCATGCTACCATCACCAACTCCAGCATATGGCGCAAGCCCGTAGGGGGTGAATGGACTTACGCATGGTATAACGCAACAGATTACATGTGTGAAGTCAGTTTGAATGTGATACGGGTAAATCGGATCAACTACACCACTGCAATTATCATATTCGTAGATGCAAGGATCTACTTCTAGACGTGACAGTCACTTGAAGCTTTTCTTTGAAATAACTGCTGAGATATTTAGACTTTTGAAGTTTACCTGTCGCATGCTGAACAAGGCTGAGTACATTTGGCAATAAACAACGAGTCTTTACGTTGTTCCTCTTCGGGTATTAGCCGGAATGATACTCGTCCAAAGTACGATGGATGTCTAATTGTCGTTCGTAACGCTGCAGTGTTACACAATTAACATTAACAAGTGTTAGTTAGGAGCTTTTTGGCTCATTTTTAAGAAGCAAATGCAATTTAAGAAAATTTCTCTGAGCCAGCAGTTACGAAATCACTGAAACAAGGCTCATTCCTTTCATACGAAATGATATCCCTGATATTTATAAGTGCAGTTTTATGCATAATGCTTGCTATTTTTTTATTGCAACTTTTTTTCCTATTCTTTTTTCCGTTATTACGAAAGCACAGGAGGGTTTGGTCACCGAATGTGCTAAATAAATGAAAAAATGTTTTCTAATTAATTTGGCTGCTACTAAAATATAACATAGCCGTAAAATTGTTATTTTGAATAAATAAAAATGAATACCAGAATACTGATATCGGAAAGGTCCCATGAACCTGAACCTTTCAGAATCAGAAAGAACATCCCCTAACCAACCATATGAAATTGCATTCGCTGAGATTCGCATGAGATCGTTACCACGATGTACAGTACAAACATCTACATGACATCTGCTACCTAAAATGCAAAAATTCCTTTTTTTTGGCAAGCAGACTGGAATTTGCAAACTTCCATGACTGTAAAATATTTGTTGAATTTGACATAACTAACGACTGCAGCCAGTGTTTTAATTATAACATACCCATCGCAACATGAATTGCTGCAGTTGGGCAATCATCAGTTCCGTGAACTGAGGATACAATCGAGTTAGCCGAACCGGCTCCAATAATACCAAATCGCATTCGAGGGGTACTTAATGAGTCCACATTAACGTCAGCAATATCCTTTCCGGCGTCTTCTTGAGTTCTGGACCAAAATTTGTTTTAAAGAGCACCCAGTGAAGAACAGTGATACTCTCATAACAGTAACGGTAATTTTTTTTGAAATTTTTTTCGAAAAGTTCATTAAACGCAGCCAGTAAATTAGCTTGATTTAGCACAATGCTTCTTCTTAATATCTCAAAAAAAAAAAGGATAACTGTAGCCTAAATATGACGAGATAATCAAAGACGACAGTACCTGCAAACTATAGCAGATAGGCATTCATTAAACAAACCATCGCCACCAACGGAAACTACACCATCAACCGAATTCCAAATGTCAGGATCAAGTTCTTTCAAATAGTCAAACGCGTGATTAGCCCTTTGGGTCATAAGAACATTGCACTTGATATTTGCTAGTTCGAAAATCAGTTGTACCTGTATAAGACGGTTGTTAAGCCATTTATAATTTACTAATGTAGGATTACATATATAAGACTCAAAAATATGGTATTACCAAGTAATAGAAAATTATAAACCTGTTTTGAGTATACTTTTTTTGCCTTTCCTTTACCCCCATATGGGTTGACGAATACCAGCAATGTTTTTGGTCGTTCGCTCAATTCTAAACGTCAAAAATAGTGATTTATAAAAAATTTTTCTTCAAAACAAAGGAATTATTTTAAAAGTTTCTTCTTTGATAATTAAAAAAAATTTTTTAAGCTAAAGACAGATACCTTTTAAGGATCTTGACAATAATTCCAACCACTTCTTCTTTTCTGTTGTTGTCGTAAACAGTGTTACAATTTCTTCAACACGCCAACGATAATGGTCTTTTTTTTCAGCAAAATAGAAGAACAATGAATTTGGTGTATCGGTATGTTTTGCTTTCTGCAATTTATGGATATAGACAATATTTGTGAGACCTGTGAAAAATTCTCTTCAAAATATTGCAAATGATAACTGCAGATCAATTAAAAAAGTGGTGATACCTCATTCAGATCCACAGGTAAACCATTGCGAAGTATAATCGGTGTTCCGCGAACACTAAGCAATTCATGCATATTTTTAATCATGCTATACGATTTACCATCCCTACCGCTGCAAAAAAAGATCAATTTGAAAGTTAGATAAGAGAGGTACATTACTGGGATAATAATAAGACAAAGTCAAATTCAAAAAAAAAAAA
>UXUI01008889.1:6129-23216 GCA_900576705.1 Enterobius vermicularis
ACAATTCATACCTAAAAAATACAACTTTCAAAAATGACCGTACAGCAGTACATAAATACAAATAAATCCTTGATAAGTTTAAACCAGTAAAGAACTTTGATTACTGTTTGTAATAAGAAGGCTCTGTTCCGTAAAATAAGCAAGAGAAAAAAAAATTAAACTGGTATCCCTGTAGGAAGGGAAAAATGCAGTTTAAATGAAAAAACCATGGAATATATCTGTTCACTTTTTGAACAGATTTTGCCGACTCTAAACAGCGGTCAATTTAACAACATCAAAATAGTTAGCTGTAGCAGTCGTATATGCTTAAACCGCTGACAAAGGTTGAAACGGTTTTCAACCATTACAGAGATCACATTTTTACAGAACAATAACAGAGAGGGGGCGAGTGGGTGAATACAAAAGTGGTAAACACAGAAACGAATTCGGTGACATCTGCAAAATTTACCTTGTTTAGCAATGAATTTCTCCGAGATTCCCTGTCCATGAATATCATACATATATCGCCCGTACTATTAACCCTCGTATCTTCGTCTGTCATTTTCAACTTCGTAATTCAAAAAGCCAAAAAATGTTTTCCACAAATCTGCTCTCATTTCCACTTTATATTGCAGTCCCTGCTTCACTTCATCATTTTTTAAGCTTAATTTGCCATTTAATTTTGCTACCAACGTAACGACTCTTATAAAAAATAAATAAAAAAGCTCAAAAATCCTGAACCAAACTTTGCTTTAATTTTAATTTGCTTATTATTTCTCATAGTCTACAATATAATTCCAAATAATGCAAATAACAATAAGCTTCATTTTCAGGTGTAAATCATTGTTAATTTTAAAATTATTATTTATTGTCCTAATCGTATCCAATGATAAAATTTTCTCGATTAACAATTTTTTATCCCATCCAGCTTCTTTCATTTTTCAGTAACTGCGTAAAAATTCCGCCTTCGTTTAAGCCTCAAGTTCAAAAATTAAATCTACTAAGAAAAGCGATTTTGAAGACAGCTATAAAGACCAAAAGCTTAATTGAACTCATTAGATTGCTAGATTTAAATCTGATTCAAATTTGATTCTCTTTGAAAAATAATTTTTTGTCATTCAATGCCTTCTTTACGTTAAGCACACTTCAGACGTCTTAACAGTTTCTTCACAAGAAACCTTAATAATAACAATAAAAACTCACTTTTTCCCGACTTCTCAGAAGCCTTTTAATACCAGATTAATACTAGTAAATTGTATGCCCTATTAACAAGCTCCTATTCAACTAAGCAATAAAACTTTGTAAAGATTTAGTCATTAAAGCGTTAGAAATGCTCTAATTAAATTTACTGAAAATCATCAATACCAGTGTCGTATGCAACTTTTTAATAAAGACTATAGGTAAAACGCAATGAAAAAAACTAAGGTAACCTTAAGCTTTATAAAGCTCAGATAATAGCTGTTTATTTAATGACTATTGTACGATGTTTTCAAGCAACTAATGTGAACGGTAAAATTTATAAAAAATCGGACTTTGTCAACAAGTACTGGTCGAATTGAAGTTTGTTTACACAGCTTAACCAAAACCGGACAGGTCATTCAAATCACTGTACTAATAGTAGTAAAAATTACGATTTAGTTACTGTCTTTACTGTTTAAAATTAAACTTTAAAAGAACTCTGCTTTTGAGTTATATAAATTGCTAAGTGCAAAAAAAAAACCACTATATTTTTTGTTCCAGTAGCAATAATAAAGAAAAAAAAAAAAACCAATTTTTTTCTAAAAAAATTTTAAGGTTCATTGTGTCTGCAAAAGGTCTCATCTATGTACCGTACACAGTAGAGTCTACATAAGCTTATACAGTCATACGGCACTTCCTTCACTTGTAAAGTGACCATGTATGTTCAAAAAATTCTCTGCTTTCAGCCGATCGAAAAAGTAATTACAAAGGAAGACAAGTTTTCTGCTGAGAATGAATGTGGTGATTTGTAGTGCACTTAATTTAGCACTCTATATCGCAACTGTCAGCGCCTGTCTTCAAGTTAAGGTAAACAAGAAAATGTATTTTTTGAACGATGTAATAGGAAATTACGAAAACTTTAATTAACTGCTTTACTATGTTCGCTTGCAATATCTTTTCTAGAAACCGTGTTTATGTTCGTTCGTCAAAGAAGGCCTAGTAGAAGTAAAGTGCAAAAGAGCGGCTTCAATTGACATTATTATTCGTGCTCTACCCAAAACTCTATTGTATATCGACAGTTTAGCAATCTTTGATACCCCCATCCAGAAGGTCACCAAATAAACGCAGTTACCAAAAAGTGACTTCAGAAATAAACTATAAATTTTTGCATTCCTTTCTACTCCTTTCTTCTAAATTAATAAAATAAGAGGAGTATTTACCATAATCATTAAATCAAAAAATCACGTCGTACTGTCTCATAAAAGCCAATAAGATTGAAACAAAAGCCATATAAATATAAAAATTCAAAAAAGGAAAAAATCATTGAGCTATTCATTTCAGTTACCACCATACATTTTCAAAAGCTATATCATCAGAAAATTAATTTTGCAAAACAATGGAATGACCGATATTGATCCCAAAGCTTTCGACGGTAACGTAGATTCATTGGAAGAAGTGCAAATACGAGAAAACAAGCTTAAAAGAATCCCAGAAAATGGCTTTTCCAGCTTATGTAATCTGCTTACTGTGATCATCACAAACGATGAGATTGACCAAATTGACGATTATACATTCAGCAGTTGGTGCAGTAAAGAAACACTGCAAAAACTGGATCTGAGTGCTAATAAACTAACAACAGTTCCCCAGTATGGATTCGCTGGTCTTCAGTCATTGAAGCAACTTTCGTTGGATAAAAATCTATTTAGCAATATACCCGTCGAAGCGGTCAAACAACTCTCTTCGTTAGAAGAGCTATCGATGAGCGTCAACAAGATTTCAACAGTGCCACCCAGATCACTGCCTCTATCCAACTTGAAATCGTTAAGCTTTGAAGCGAATCAGGTAAATTATAAATGATGCTTCCAAATTCCAAGCGAAACAGTTAAGACAATATAATAAGTACAAAAAAGAAAAAATCCAAATACATGTAATGCAAAAAGCTCTTTCATCTTGCAAAAAATAAAATAATGCTACTTGTAGATTTCTTTCATCAGTGGCGACACATTCCTGGAAACTCCAAAGCTTATGCACCTGTATTTAGGTGGAAATCAATTCCGTACAATCGATCCAAAAATGTTTCAACATATTACTCACTTAAAGGTTTTGACAATGGGAAACAATCGAAATATACAGGCACTTTATGCAGACAGTAAGGACCATTAATTATAGAAAAACTAAAGAAGTGAAAATAATCTGACAACTCTTTCTCCCCTTTTTTCTAACCACTGTTAAATTAACCTTTACTAATAAAGACACTATTAACAGTTGCATTTACTAATCTAGTAAATAAAATAAAATAATTTCGTGACCATTTCTCTCCACGAAGTTATTGAATATTCTTATTTGCAGCATTCAGTTACGCTCAATCATTGATAAGACTAGAGTTAGCTGATTGTCTGATAACTCATATTGAAAGTGGAAGCCTACAAAAATTATCAAAACTTCAAGTTATCGTACTCAGAAACAACCAGCTAAAGCAGTAATTTATCAATCCGAATTATTATCAACTAAATAAACCATTATCTTTACCCACTCCCCTGATTCCTCACAGGAATGTTTTACAGCCAAACAAGCAACTGTCCAACGACCAGTGTTGCACTCTAAAAACGAATTCTTTTTCCGATATATTTATACAAAAAATTATTTGAGAATAAAAATTTTTCTTTTCAGCATTGATGGAACAACATTTTCTTCATTGCAAAAATTGGTCTCAGTTGACATCAGAGATAATAAGGTGATCTATTTCACTGCAACTTCTTCTTCCTTTTATCTCTTTCTCCTCACTTCATCAGTTTTGTACAAGAAAAATTTTGCTATATATGATCAAAGATAACATGCCTCAAATAAACGGTCTCAACAATTAATTCTTGTCCTAGAATCCACTGTCCCTTCGACAAATAATTTTAAAGTTACTGACTGAGAAAATGTTTTAGAGATCAAAAAGAGGAAAGAAAATGATAAAAATTAATACCTTAAAATTCTTCAGTCAGCAGAAAAAAAAAAGAGATATGAAAACCGAACTTTCAGATAGAATCACTAGATGATTTCACGTTCAGCAAACTACCGTCGCTAATGCACTTGGATATCAGCGGGAACAGGCTGCAGAGTTTACCAAAAAATATTTTCTACGATACATTTCGGTCAACGAATCCGTCAGTTGCACGAACACTCTATTTATACGGTAAATGTTACTTGTTACAGCTACAATGCAGTAGCAATTAAACAAAAAAGAAATTGGCAACCTTCTAAGCCCTAATTCACTTGCCTTCCTAAATTTGAAAGAAAAATGATGAAATACAGTGTCCTGCAGGAACAGCCAGCTGAGTAGTCAGAATTCCTGAGAATATTTCTTTCAAAATAGAAAATTCGTAAACAACAGGAATAAACAATGAATGTTTTTAACAATTTTAAAACTAAAAGAAAATAAAAAGGGTGAGACTGCTGTGTATTGCAGACAATCCATGGGCATGTAACGAAGATTTGCAATGGTTCCGCGAATGGTTACGTCACAATAACGATGTACTTATATCGGCTCCTGGCAAGAAACCAGCAAGGTAAATTAGGGCAAAATATTAGACATAAACATTTTACATGCTGACTGCAAACAAAAATCATTGAACCATTAATAAGTTAATTCTCAAATACAAAGTCCTAATAAAAAATAAGCTACAGCGTCGCTTAAATACTACTGCACTCACCAACTTCCTAGAAAAAACCTATAAAAATTTTAAAATGCTTCAGCTTTATAAGCAGCGTGAAGCTTCTTCGACAATGTCTAATTCAACAAATTAAAATCCCAAAGCTTTTCCAGTTGCCGTTCACCGCCACATCTAAACGGTCTCGATATGCGCTTAACCGAACCGATCACAGAAACAACTATACCGACGACTCAGAAGGCACTGAAGAAAACTGATGAATTAGCCAAAACAACCGTTGCAACCAAGGACGACTACAGACAGTCGCAAATGTATGAAAAAAATAACATCTCACGATTCCATAAATGGAACAAGACAACAAATCCCGTAGCAGAATTTCAACCTCAGATGATCAACTTTCCAACGGCCTCTGAAACAGAGACATCTCATGCCGCTGTATTGGTGCTTGTCCTTGGTACAAAAAACTACTTTCCTCTCCTTTTAAAATACTTCACTTTCGGTCTACTTCAACAATTTAACCACATTAATTGTAAAACTCAAAACTGCATTCTGGAAATTAAATTTAGAAAAAAGTTCAGAAACATTAAACCACAAACTCTTTAAAGCACAGTTCTCGAAAATAATGGGACTTCTTACTGTACCCCTTATGTCCCTCCTCTCCTTTCAACTCGCACTGTTGGTTCTTTGAGCTCATCCTGGTTACAGTAACTCAAATTATGGCAACAACAAACTATTTTTCTAAAAAAAAATTTTTTTTTTGGGAAATCTTTAATTGAAATAACAAGTAAAATAAAAAAAACCGCTTGAAAAATGTTTCAACCCTTATTCACTCCATGAAACGTCGAACTTCAAAAAAATGTCTACTAAAAAAAATAAGAAAAAATTTATAAGCGAAGAAAAAGATGTGAACAACCCGTAAAAAAAAAATTTTTTTTTTTACATATTCAATTTATAGGTATTTTACTGGGTCTGTGTTTGGTATCGACCATATTGATTGTCAGCATCAAATACATTGTAAAGTGGAAATCGAACCGAGATGGAATGGACACAAATAGAAACTTAGATTTCCCAGGTGTTGACTATCAGTATAATGTCGACAGTAACCCACAACACTATTTTCAATCAACTTATCGGCATCGGCAAAATCCAGTGCTATTGTTAAATCGAAATTGGAATCAGTGGTTTTGAAAATTCTTCTAGTAATCTCAATGAAATCCATATTAATTGGTCTGTACATATATGTAACTTGTTTTTTTTTTTTCTTTATTTTGTAGACTAACGGTCTTTCTTAAAGTACCAATAAACTAAAAACCAAGAGTGTGGTGCCGACGAAATGCTCATAACAATTAATTAAATCTGAGAAAATGTTTTGAAGTCATTTTATATCTCTTCAAGTTATATGCTGAACATACTGCTAAAAAATACAATTATTCAGCTTGACTACAAAAAAGAGATTACTCATTTTTTATATTTTACGAATAAAACGAAATAACATCCAATTTACAAATCATACATATTTTTGATTTAGCAGCTGCATCATAACTGGTCGGTTTAGTTCCGGTTAGTTGATTACATAATATTATACATTTGACACTTGTTATTTTAAGTGTTCATCGCAAAATTTTTCCTTTTCTTCTTCATTTCTCCATCTCTTTTTTCATTTTTTTTCTTACATCATTAAACAAAAAAGATCAAATTTTCAATAAAAATTAACCTTATTTGCCCCTTGCCTACAATAGCCAAATCCCGCATTAGTTACCATTTCTGCCCAGAGGGGGAAAGACGAAACCAAAACGTGCGTACCCAAAACATTTATGTACAGAGAAGATAAGTAGCTGCTGAAATCTCTCGACCACTGAAAAAATTACGAGCGTTTCAAGGACACTAACGTACCGTTTATTTTCACCACCAAACACATAAAAATAAGGCATTCATATGTTATCTGATTCTTGAGAGATTACGTAAGCCATCATCTACCAACAGCTTCTTTCTCTCCCAAAAAATCATTCTCATTCCTTCAATTTAGCAGGAAATATTTTTAATAACTTCAGAGTAGTTTCACAAACAAATATGCTTGAAGAAAACATTTTGCCCCTGATAATATTCGACAACAATTAATCATTTGTTCTGTACGCAACATTTGTTGAAATGCTAGTGCAGCTTCAAACCATGAAAACAACTATTTCCCAAAAAACCTAATACCTAGCACACCATAAATCAAATAGCCTACAACTTCTTCTTCACTAACATCCAGCAAATAATCTAGCGATCATGTAAATTCTTTAATCACTTTTAATCCCCCTTTCATCTTCACTCTTTACCTTTTCTTCCAATCCTCCTGTTTTCCAAGTCCTCAAGTGTTTACTCTAATCAATCAACTTTTGTAAAAATAATCAAAAAGCAATTTTAAAAAATCCCATAAGTAAAGCCAATTATGGGGAAGCAAAAACTTTATGTTCTTTAGACAATGGAAAAAAATAAGAAACATATCTGCAGTATATCAGCAAATCTGAAATCATGTTGGCCAACAAAAAAAAAAGAAACTTATAAATGACCATTTTCCAATAATGATTCTCCCTATTATTTACATCATGAAGTGCAATAATTTCAAATGCCCAACCCACCCAGCAAAGTTGGCAAAATTAATAACTTCTTCTAAAACTAAAAATAAAAAAACTTTTAAAAAGGGCAATAAAGAAATAAAATAACTTTTGTCAACTAGTAGTGCACTTACCAATTATGAGATTTCTACAGCGTAACTCGCTATTCTTCGTCTACGAGAGTACAGTTGACCTCAAAAATGGAGTCTCTGTTCCTCTTCCAATTACTCAAATTGGTTAAAATATTATCAGTTTTTTTCTTCAAAAGATAAACCCAGCCACACTTTTATAGCTTTTTGACAATTAACGAGCTAACAAAATAGATAGATTTTAACAGATGCTGGTAATTTTGTTAAGCCCATTAGAACAACTTAAAGTTTTGTGTCAGTTATATATATTCTACCACTGAACGTCAACAAAGACTTATCATAAAAACGTTCATTTTTTTTCTCCACCTGTTCCTTAGGTTTCTCAACTGAAAAAACGATGTCGTCATAACGGTTCAGTTTATAAAGTTACCGTTATAGGTGCCATGCTGTTATCACAACAAATGGAGGGTATCTCAGCAATTCTACTCGAAAAGGCGGAGCCAACTTTCAGTTAATTCCGCCCACCAAATAACGCACTGTATTTACAACCCTACAGACATTAAAAAAATTGAAAAAAATACATACATAAATGACGCATACGTTTGTCAAATTTCTAAACCTTTCAAATACCTGTCACAAAAGAATAAAGACTGCAACAGCTGGAAATTAAGGAAAAAAAAATCTAGTAAATTTAAAACACCCATAAAACCAGAAATCTCAACTCCCGCTGCTGACTTTAGCAATCACAAAACATATATAGTTCAATTAATACCACCTGTCATAATTGTTTTTGATAAATCTACTTGTTAACGTTTTTTCTTATTTCCAGCCCCTTTCTCATTCGGCTCTAACAATGTGTTCCTTTTTGTTTAAACATCAACAGTGTTTGTTGGTTGAATGCCGATAGGCATCCAAAGATGTGTCAAGAAAAGAAATGAACAGTCTTGAGCAACACTCTTCTACAGATTTAGAATAAGAGAGGTAAGCGCCCAGAAACAAAACCACTGACACATGCACCCCGCTGCCCCCGCTATGGCCCCTGCAATGACGACCTCGTCCTGATGACCCAATTCTTTCATAAAACGACTACTACACACCAAATGCTGCTGCTAAAATTTCATCCTTTCAAAACTTTCGCCTACCGACCAAACCATTTGGACAGACGGTGGCGACGACTTTTCGACTTGTCCGTCAACCGTAGGCGTCAATATTTTTTCACACTAGAAAATCCCTTGACGCTAACTTTACTTTTATTACCACTTGTTATTGAACACCCTATTAGTGTCAAACTGTAACAAACCACCGACTCTATTTCCTGTACATTTGATTCCTCTACTTTCTATTATCATTTTACTTCCAGTAAATTTCTGAACATCATTGACCCTACCACTGGCCTTATCTGGTTTTTCCGCTTATTTTTTTCTTCACTTACCATAAAAATCTAACCTTTTGTCACCTCATCTAAAGCGAATTAAATTCACAACAAGCTGTCCTCAACAAAGGGTGTATCAATGAAAGTGTCCACTACACTGTTACTTCATTATTTTTAAACTGACGTATATCTAAAGATTTCCTCTCTTTCGTTAATTATTCATCCAACTTCAAGAATAACATTCAAATAGCATCATTCTGTTCGAAAAAATTTTTTATTCATCTTAATCCCCTCAATGTTTCTGAAGTATAAGCTAAAAAAACAAACTTTAAATCTGTTACACTACGGGAGACCTTTGAAGCCGAAAAGATTTATTCTTGAGATTCTTACCTATATTTGAATCTCATATATAAAAACAACCTTTTTCATTCGCTCACCTTATTGTTTATCTCATATTAGATAAAAATGACAAAATATTTTATAACTACCTTAGTTTTAATTATATTCACCATTGTTAATTCTTTTGCTTCTAAATTATTCACTGATCCATCATTTAACTGTCCTAAGACAATTGACAAATGGTGTAATTGTGAAGAACACTCTATCGGGTTCTATATACAGTGTGCAAAAATTCCACTAGACCTGGTTACAATTGTTGATGCAGTCACGGATTTACGTATCGATCAATTGACAATAACACAAGTGAATTGGAAGGTAAAGATTTTTTCTGAGAACCTAACAGTTTTGCCGGCCTTCACCAATACTAAAATATTTCCTCTTTTAATTTTTTTTATTTGCTTTAATCACTGATTAATTGGTAATCAGTAAGTTGAGATAACCTGTGAGACCCAACAACAACACATGTCCAGAACTGGTCAATCAATCCGAATAAAAAATTTTATCAACTCATCTCTTTTTTCCATTCTTTTTTTATTCTACCAAAAAAATTCTTCTTTTATCAACATTCTTAATCATGCTAAAAAACGGAAATTTAGTTCAGAAAGAAAAAAATAATGACGATAAAAAACACGATTAATGCAAAATTAAGAAATTAAAAAGATTTTAAGCGATATGATGATTAAAAAACAAAACCAATGACCCTGAAAAACAATTTATACATTAACAGATGTTTAATTCAAAAATATCTTCTAAAAAAAAGCCAAAAGTAAAATATTAAACCAATGTTTTTTTTTTTTTTTTTTTTGTAATTGACGACAAATAAGTTAAAACCTACTTTCTCCGAAACCCCTTCCAACTCCAATCGATAAACACCACAAAACGATAAAAGTCATCTTTCAACAAAAACCCAGTGAATTACCTTTGAAATGCCTTTCCCTTCTGCTTCCACCTCCTTTCCTTTGTTCAGTGCCTCAAATTTTAAAAGTCACTGTCTTATGCACTACGATTTCCAATTAAAAAAGATTTATTCATTGAAAAAAAAAAGAGGAATGCACAATTTTCTGCAACCAACTGGCTGTTTCCAAATGGTATACATTGACAACCGTTGTGTCTGAAATATTCTAAAAGCTTGTAAAATAATTTTCTAGCCAATTATCGCAACAAACCCAACTAGTTTTTAATTTATAGTTTTCTTTTTCTACCATCTGATCCTAACGGTCACTTCGTCCGTTCAGAAACTTAGCAAAGGTAATTTTGTTTGGAATCTAAAAAGTATTAGCTACTGCAGAAGTATATGTTGAAATATTGTAATTTGAAAATAATAATCTTTTCTTCCACTTCTAACAACATTAACCTCTGAATAAACCTCAGCAAGTTTTAACAGTAAACCAGAAAAAAAAAAGATCAACCGTAATAAAAAAACGGGAATTCAGAACAGATAGTTTTAATATAACAAATAACGTTTCAAACAAAAGTATAACCCGCCTGATCGGAATCTTTTGTAAGAATTAGGCCCAACTTTTACCACCAGTAAAACCTCAATTTACTTATCCTAATCAGCTAAAATTTTCTAATTATTTTACCAATATTTTTCCGCTAAAAACAATCGTTGTTCCAAAAGTTTCAAAATAGTCTGAAAAAATTCAATGTATCGGCACAACCAATTTAATTTTTAAAATTTTACAAACGATAATTTCCGGCACGCATCCTCCAAAATAATATTTCTTATTTATTGAAGTTTATTAATCTTTAGTCATTCCAATGCTGCCTAACTAAATGCATACTTTCTTGGTTTTTTCCTTTTTCATGAAATTTACCTCCTTTTCGGCAAAACCTTAGTATTCATATATTAAAAATTGTTATCGTATCATTTAAAACGATTAAAAAACTTTAGAACAAACAAACAAAATTGAAAAATTCATATTTGCTATGCAAAATAGTATATTAAATAAGTCATAAAAAATCACCATTATTATTTTTTTTAGTCTAAAAAATCATTTATAAACATCTTTCTTAACCCCAGTTGAATTGCAGTAAATTATTCTGTCTCATAACTGCCGCATTTAAAAATATATCTATTTTTTCCACAAAATAATGAATATTGGAGATACTCAAGTAAAAAAACTATTAACTTTGACAGATCAACAGATCATCTTCTCGGCAACTAAGTTAACACTGAAAAATGAAAAAGCGCTCATAGGTTCACCACAAAAGGCACAAAGCAAACCTTAAAAACCGCTTAGATTTTTAGCAGTATGATTCAAAAATTGATACAAGTTATTGCCACTAATCGATTCTTATTGCCACCATTAAACAATCCAAAACCTGTTATAGCAAAGATGCCCCAACATTTTAAATAAAAAATTAAGTCAAATTAAATTTACACTAAATTCTTAAGAAAAATTAAAAAAACATTATTTCAGGAAATTAGACGATTGCCAAAAGCTGAAATTAGATCAATACGACTGAACAACTGTGGAATCAAAACAGTAGCACCAGATGCTTTCACCAACTTTTCAGACCATCTGGAAGAACTGAACCTGTCTGGGAACGAAATCACAACAATACCTCAACTTGACAATCTAGCAAGACTAATAACTCTGGACTTCAGTTACAATAAAGTAAGTTCCACCAAACAATGCCGGTTCATAAATGGAACTGAGAAACTAGCAAAGAAGCCCTAGCTAAGTTGCAAATATTAGCATTTACAACCAGAAAGATACCTAAATGTCAGTAAACTGTAAATGAATTTCGTTTACTTCAAAAAATAAACAAGGTAAAAAATTTTATTTTCAGATTACCGAAATACCCGAAAATTGTTTTAGCAATGTTAAGCTGTTAAAAAACTTGAAACTGCAAGGCAACAGCATTTGTACTCTACCAAGGTAAGCAGAAATTTGATAACAAAAAATAACAACAAATGCAAAGACTAGTAAACATCCAGAAAATAACACAAGTATTAGACATCTATTAAGAAGTTAGTTAAAGCAAATAAAATCCGGAATGTTTTTCCCAAAGTATAACAAATATATAAGCATACCAAAAATGTTCATCCTCTTATGCTAAACAAGAAACACTATTACAGTAAAAAATTGCTTTCTTTTCATAATGGTCCTGTTTGTTCTGTAATCGAACCTCATTTTATTAATACTTTTAAAAATATTTAGTTAAACTACTTAGGTAGGTAGACACACTCTTTTTTTTTCCTTCTTATTCACACATTTTTTGCTTAAAAGGTGTTTTAACAAGACTTAAAAAACAAATAATACATTTGGGATAGTATTCCTCTGGAAATCTTACAATTTTCAAATGAACTACTGCAAATCTTTTAAAATGACTACTATCAAAAATAATGATCTAATTAAAACAAACTATTAGAAGCCTCAATAACCAATATCAACTTCTAATTACGCAAAAGTCAACTGTAGGTCAGTTTAATAATCATGTTGCACTAAATCCTATTATTAATTCTATTACCCGAGCACTCCTGCTCATACTGGGTCTTTAACACCAACCAAAAAAAAAAAAAAATAGTTGTTCATCTCAAAAAAAAAAAAAACACTCAAAATTTTCACCAAAAAAACCACACAATTCAAAAAAGAAACTAAAATAAAAAAATGTACGACTGCAGTCTATGCGAAGCTACGATATGCAAAGATATTTCAAACTAAAAAAAAACCAGAACTAAACGAAGTGTTTTACAGGTTGGCACTGAATGAAATCAAAGAAAAGCTGGAATTACTCGACTTGAGCAACAATTGCTTGAATCATGTTCCAGCTCAAAACCTCCGGAATTCGTTAAATATGCAGTATTTAGACCTATCTCGAAACAGTATTAGTGAAATAGCAAACTTTGAATTGATCAATCTCCCTCAACTACAAGTAAAAAAAAAGTTCTCATTGTAACTGATAACGGCATCAAAATCTATGAATCTAATATTGCTTTATTCAGGAACTGCGAATGCAGCGAAACAATTTACAACGGATAGCACCAATGGCTTTTATGAATGTACCGAAACTGCAGCATTTATATTTAAACGAAAACCTTCTATCAAACTTCGAGTCTATTCGCATGTTTCAAGTTTTTAAGAATCTCGAAATTTTAGACCTTTCAAGAAACCAACTGAAAGAGGTAAAACACCAGCTTCAGTTAGTAATCTAAACTTTAAAAAATTAAAAAAAATTTCTTTAAGTAACTAAAAATACACCTAAAACTGACAGCTGTCTAGTAACTAAAAAAAATTAAAACGTAAAACCCTCTTTAAACATAAAATTGCAGCTTCCATTGCTGAAAGAATTGCCAATGATCAAGGAAATACGGGCAGACTTCAATCAAATAGGAAAAATTGATACGCTTACGTTCAGTTCAAATCCAAGCTTAAAATTGATAAATCTACAAGTAATTTTCAATAAACAAGTAATTAAAATTCTATTAATAAGTGCATCAGGTAAAACAATTGTTCTACCAGCTTTACTACAAAGTATTAAAGAAATAAGTTTAAAAAAAAAAACAGATCTTTCTAGACTTTAAAAAGATAAAGAAAATCTTTAGTTTCACGCAGAAATAGACTGG
The DNA here is from genome assembly GCA_900576705.1 of Enterobius vermicularis. Lineage (NCBI taxonomy): Eukaryota > Metazoa > Nematoda > Chromadorea > Rhabditida > Oxyuridae > Enterobius > Enterobius vermicularis. Next base: position 19,977 of record UXUI01008889.1, read on the forward strand.
AAACTCAGACGTTAAAATTGCTTGAAGCTTTCTTTTTTAGTTGTTCAAAGAATAAGTCGAAGTTAGAGTAAAAACAAAAAATTTTAAAAATTTACAATTTTAGAATAACCAGATATCGTCATTATCACGAAACGGTTTTGACTCTTTGGAACAGCTGAATGTTCTACTTCTGAACAATAATTTACTTGCTAGCATAGGTAACTGTTGATACACTAATACCAGTAAAACAACAAATCCAATAAAATTGAACAATAAACCTTCTAATAATAAAGACGTTTGAAAAATTGTGCTTAAAAACCTATTCTGCACTGATCAAATTTGAACATCTTTTACATTTATTGACACTGACTATAAAACTGATGTTTACCTTCTTCTTTTTATTCCTCACAACAAAACTGAAAAACCTTTACAGAACGTGGTATGTTAGACGGCATGAGAAACCTACAACAGTTAAGCTTAAGTAACAATTCGCTAATCAACGTCAGCGATAAATCCTTCAGCTCAGTTCCGCTTCTAACTTCACTTGACCTATCCAACAACAAAATAGAGTCGCTATCAGCCAATTTGTTCGATCCTTTGACCCAGCTATTTTGGCTTGATCTTTCCAACAACAAAATCGTTTCAATAGAAAAAGGAACATTTAAAAATCGAATTGCTCATGTTCTTCTTCACGGTAAACACCATTTGCTGTAATACATCTATATTTTTTTTTTTTTTAACAACAGGTCATAACATATTACAGATAACTAACTGCTAAACCAGTCTAGTAATTTATCCGACCTGTGTTTTAACTATAGTTGCTCACAATTATTCACATTCTTGATCAGATGTTGGCAAGAAAAAGTTTATTTTAAAGATCTGTAAAAATCTTTGCTGTTTCAGGTAACCATCTTGTTTGCGACAAAAATACTGAATGGCTAGTTGATTATCTGGTTGCCAATCACGTACGAACATTTCTTCCGTTTCAATCAGAAATTGTTTGTACAGAACCAGAAAAAAATGTTGGTGTTCGATTAAAAGATTTGATGATTAGAAAATCAAACGAAACAATGAATGTACAACGTCAACTTAATCATCCACCAACAATAAATCAAAATTTACTTCAAAAAATAATATCCGATAAATTCAATACCGGTTACCAAAATAGTCTACCAACTCCGGTAAGTTTCTTTTATTACCAACCCGTAAAATAAACGCATTGTAAATGTAACAACTTCATTTTTTTTTGATCACATGAAAACGGTAACCTTTAAAAAAATACAGTTCCGTACTCCATCGTTGAATAGAAAAAAAAAACCTACATTTTTGAAAAGCTGTTACCACTAAATTACATCAATCTGTAAAATATTTCTAAAAACCTAAACGATAATATATAGTACTGTGAAAAAAAAAGAAGAAAAATAATTTAATAGCGCCAATAATTTCTCTAACAAATCAATTGAAATTCTAAAAAACAAACGAAGTCCCTAAACCTCCAGACAGACAACAGCAAATAAACAAATATTACTGTTAAAAATATCAAATTATAGCTAGAGAAGATTATAAAAAACTCTTCTAATAATTTTAGCCCCAAAATTCTCAGAGAACTCAAGTTGCAATATCGGACGTCGTCAATGCAATCAGAACAATGCCAAACGCCGCTGTAAATATTCCTGGTCTAGGCAACATCAACCTTAGTCAGGTAGCTCTTATAAAAAATCAAACAGGAAAAAAAACAGCAACAACTAATCAAATAATTCTCTGGGAAAAAGTTCAAATCAGAAAGTTCAAACCTTGAAGAGATTAGTGTATTAAGAAAATAAATATTTTTAAAACACTCACGAAATTTTCTAAAAGAAGACTCCATTTGAATTTAGTGCTTTTTGAAAAATATTTCACAAGACGACGCTAAAACTGTCAATTTAGAACCTGTTATATGAACCTATCAAATTGCCAATAAAAATATAAAAATTATCTGCAGTACTGTTATTTGTAGCTTCCACCAAGTGTAATTAGCTATGTGCTTCGTGGAGGACAAATCCCAGGTGTACCAAAAGAAACCTTAGACAAAGTGATCGCCAGTTACGCCGAGAGAATTCAATCTGCATATAAAGCTCAAAATGGGAATACTATTGGTAAAACAATAATACTGCAAGAGAACAACAGCAGCAGTAGCAGCAGCTACACAAATGCAGTCATTAATCTTGACGATCTACAAAAACTTGTGAGTTTTTTCTACTAAATTCGATAAATAAATCCATCAAATTTAGTATTTTTTAAGTCGCTAGCGTCTCCGTTCCTCTGATATTGGACAAAATAAACCAATTAAAAGAACTTGAGCAAAAAAGACAAAAGTTCCTTGCAGAGTGGAGAAAGCAATGAAAGCTCGTCAAAATCTTCGGATGCATCAATAACTACCGACCTAACTGACAGTAAAACGTTGATAAATACCATACGCTTGCCACCACAACTTTTACAACTGCTTAAACTGCTACCACCAAATTATGATATTACAAAAATCCCAAACGAAGTCATGCAAACAGTATCCAAAAATGAGATCCCCGATTTTGCCCTGCTTCCCGCAGATCTTCAACAACATTTGATGAATAATATACATAATGTGGTGAACGCTCTAGCTGATAAGGTAACTTCAACTAGCTGCTGCCATTCTTTCCTCACAATTGAGCCCTTATCTTTATTTTTTTCTTTCTATCTCTGATTTACAAACATTACTTTACTTAATTGACAAATTTTACTAAACGCAACTTTAAACATTTAGCTCTATATTGAAAATTCAAAACTATTACGATACTGACTTTTCAAAAATACATGAATATCTATTAACTGGAGGCAGGAAACTGAATCAAGGAATGCAAAAGCTTTTGTTACAAATGCTATAAGTTCTCCTTTTTTTGCAGCAAAATGTCACAATCGATGATATCCTTAAAAAGTTACCAAAATTCGACCGCCCTGCTGCTCCAACATTTGCGCCGTACAGTATCGATGAGGTCCGAAATGATTTGATACACACAAAGAATAAACTGGAAAAACAACGTCGAATTCATCTTTACACAGAACTTTTATTAAGTATGCCTTCTTCAATGTTCTTTTTCGCTTAAAAATGTTATTCTTGTCAGCAAAAAAATTCCATTTAGGCTTTGTTGGTGCAATCTCAACCATCGTCATTATTGTTTTGTGTATCTATACAAAGCGAAAACGTCAAGCTCAGCTCGTAAAAGGTGTGGAAGCCGATTCACTGGT
>UXUI01008891.1:10414-23183 GCA_900576705.1 Enterobius vermicularis
ATACAGTAATATAAAGATATATTTTATGTAATATTTGTAAGCGTCATAAGGAAAGGACAACTGTCACATAAGTTGATAAAAATTTAAAAGTACTTGATAAAAGGAAAAAAAATAAATTACAGTTCACTGGCAAACGGATGTAACCAGTTGGTCCAGCTGTATACCAACACACTTTGTAAAAAAACTTCTCTTGATAAAAAGCAAATTTGCAAAAAAAAAAAGCCTGGCAACCCCCTCAGTTAAATTTCATTTTTCTGAACAACGCACATAAGGAACCTATATGCAAAAAAACAAAAAAATTCCATGCTTTAAACATTTTAAATTTTCAATACAAAATCACAGAAGAATATCAATTAAAAAATGAGCTTCAACGTCACATTTTGGCAAATATCTCGACAATGACGTTACAGATCTAGATGAGATAGCAGTAGATCGATAGATAAAGTTCTGAGGAACCAAATGATGTCAAAAAATCAGCAGATTTCTAGAAATAAACCGACTAAACAATGCCCATTGTGAACGTAGGTCACAACTTTTAATAAGTTGCCAGCCAACCTGACTACTGTGCCTCTCATCCTGCCACGAAAAAATTTTCGCACCAAATTGGAAATGACGGCGCCTATACTTACAGAATTCTCCTCTGAAGAATATCTTTCCTGATTACGGATTCGGCAACTTTTACAATTTCTTCATTCCTAAATCAGCGAGAAAATAAATTTGTGTTAAAAATCGAAAGAAAATGAGCGAAAGTAAACATGCAAAAAAAAGTATCATTTAGTTGCATAATTACAAAACTCAGCTGTTTTTAATTACACGGAAGCAGAGGGAGGATTTGGCAAGTTTTCAAAAAGGAAAGGAGTCCATATCAGGCAAAACTGCCATTGCGGGTTAAGATCACTTTCTTGGGAGCAGTCTTTCTAGCTTTGAACAAATTGTTTCTTGTCTCAATTGAGGGGTTCCGTTTTCAATTTTCGATATGTATATATATTTTTTTTTTGCGAAAACTTGTTTTAGATTTTTTCAAATTTTTCATTGCTATATACAGAGGTTTAATGGTAGTCAGATCTTTTTAAAAAGAACAAGATGTGGAAAAAAAAAGAAGAAGATCTATATAAGATCTATAAGATCTATAAGATCTATATAAGATCTATACAAGATTGCGTGATTATAATTTTTGGAAAGGATATTGTTTACAAAAAAGTTCTACTTACATTTATCATTTGCTTCATTTATTTATTCACTTTTGTCAATGGTCAATCTATCAATTAGTACCGTGCAAGAAGATTTTTCAAGATGTTGGGTTGTTTTAGAATGGTTCGGTCTCCGACCACAGGTTTTCCTTGATTAGCTCGTGATATAGCTGTTGTCGATGTGTAGTCATTTAATGAGAAAGACATAGGCGTTTCTGAGTTTATTCTAGTTGTGATGATTATCGGAAAGTCGCATTCACAACCTTGGTATGGTTAATACTGCAAGCATTTGCTAGTGGATTAAATGACCGTCATCTCTTTTACAGTTCTTTTAACGAAAAATTTTAGATTGTTTTCGGACAAGATAGGCGAGTTCTAAAGCTGTTATGTAAGTTATTGACCCAAATTTCCTTTCTTATGGAATATTCTTTTCTTTTGACAAGAAGGAGGTAAGTGGAGTTTCACTTTTTGGGAAGGGTGAATTCAGTCATTTTCAGTAATTTCTTTCTTCTTCGGTTTTTACAGGTATTAATTTCCCAGGTTAAGAGGGTCCTATAATGTTTTGACAAACTCTGGGTAAATTCTGAAATTTTGAGTTAATGCCGCTTGTGGCACTGATGTGTTTTTTTTAGTTTTTGAAAAACACAGTGACGGAGGTAAATGATTCTTTTTGTGCGAAACCTCCACAAAGACAATTAGCAGCTTTTGAAGCTCAGCTACTAATCTCAGCAATACCATTTTCAGCGCAAGCTCTGCTTCAACGAGAGTGAGATTTGGGATCGGCTTCATACAGAACTCTCTTCTCAGATTTATAGCAGTTCCTTTACTATGTGAATTGTATTTAAGAACACTTAGGCTGCCTAATTCTGAAGAAAATTTTTAAGCTTCTGCTTCATTATAAAAACTTCATTATGACGTACCCGTTTTTCAACGGAACATCTAATGGATTATTTGTCTTTGATAAGGTCTGGTTCGAGTAAATGTTTGTTGAGGATTTCTGGTGCTCTAACTCTATGCCATATGCTAGTTTCTTCTGAATTTGCGGTAAACTCGTTGACTGTAGATTGTAAAAATAAAGTTTCTCCGATTTCAGTGTTGCTGCAACTTAAAAGTTTTCAGCAACTTCTTGGGCCGCTAGTTTAGTGGGTGCAGTAACATTGACCGTTTCTTAATTTTTTGGCTTCAAATTTGAAGCATAAATTTCTAATACCTGTGTCTTCCCTGTTTCCGCTCGTGCTTGTGTAAAGACACTGTCTGTTTCAGGTTGCAAAAGGCTTGGGATGTTGGCTGATTGGGTACCCGTCAATTCAAATTGTTGTCCATTTATAGCATGCTTCGTGTTCTTTTTTTTTTGAGTTTTTTTTCTGGGAGTTTTACCTCTGCTGTACATGGCATTACTCTGTTGGGTCACAATATGTTAGTTGAAACTTGTTCTATCGGGAATACGGGTGTTGGGTAGATGTTTATGACTGAACTTTTAACCTCTTTCGTTCACGTGTAGGGTTCTGAGATAGATGGCGTATCGCCAACAGTGACTTCTTGTCTGGAATTTTTGATAGTAGTGGTTCAGTATTGGTGGTGTCCTATTTCGTGTCCCCCTCCTCGTGTGCTGTCGAACCCTTCTGGAAGGTAATATCCTAGCTCTCAGTTCAAAACAGAATTTCAAAATTTAAACTGCTTCGAGGAAAGTTTGATGGCTGTTGCTGCTACAGCTTTGCTGGAACTTTGCTATTGAGATCTCATCTTCATTTAACCGTTCTTGGCTTTACGAATTTGGTACTGATACTGCAACCAGTTGTGGATTCTCTTTGTCATGATGCATCTTTGCTATTATGTCTACAAGCTTCGCTTGACAAATGATCTCCACTTGTGCTCCCTGCGTGAGTGCTGTCTAGATTCCTTGAAGATGTAATTTGTTATGGACACAGGTTTGAGTAAGGGCTTCTTTTGGACATCTGGTTCTGTTTGCGCTACCTCATATTAAGTAACTTTAATCAGGTGAAGTGGGAATACGGAACAGCTTATTTTCATTTGCATTAACAGTAGCTCTTGATAAATTAATTTAGTATTTGACTCTTCGTTGATACCTAGTTGATAAAAATTGCTAATCTCGTTCCAGTCTTTTTTAGGTTTGAGCCATTTTTTGCTCATTTTGGTGTCGGTTGTCCCACGCGCACTTTTTTACCAGACGACTGTAGGAAAATTCCTGCATTCAAATTTACCGGCACAGGTAATCTAGACGATTATTATTTTGTGCCAGACACGATAACAGTTTTCGTCGAGGTCTTTGTTTGGAATGAAGGCGCAAAATCTGCGATATTTGGCGATCAATTTCCCATACTGAAAAAAGCCTCATTAAAAGCTCTCGTCACAACACTACACAAATGATATGTTTCATCTCTACCTTTACAGATGGTAATCAGGTTATTCACATGAATTTAACTTAATTATTTGTTTATTCATTTTTCCTGGTTTCTCCTTTCTCTGTCGCTTTCAAAGTTTTCTTTTTGAGATGATGGAGTACTGTAGTTGTTAATGAAAACGGACTAGTTACCACCCCGACAGCTACATTCCGGAGTAGATACAACTTTTATTTGTTGGGTGAGGAACCCTGAAAACGGTCTTTCAGCTATAAAAATCTGGTCGTAATCTGGTCGAGCAGTTTACTTTTTAAAAGTGCCTTCTCGACATCAGCGATCGCATCACACCTATACACACACCTACACCTTCTGAAACTCAGCAAAGTATAGAAATAATTTGACTGGTAATGTTGAATCTCGGTAAAGTCTCTTATCCGAGCTTAGCTTCATAAATGTTACGTTCTTGTATTTCTTCTTTAACAGGCTTTATAACGGGGGTGACGCAACAAGTATTAGACGTGGAGGTCATTTTTAACTTCATTTAAATCTTCAGTAATATTTTTAGACGACTGATTTCTTATGAGAGTGTTATATTTGACTAGCAAATTTTCTGCTAGAATTTTTTTCAACCGCATGTAACTAAGCTGTTAATTTCTTGCTACCGGTTAACTAGAATTTCGTAGGACGAGCTCGCAGTATGTCCTTCATTTCGAAATTCTAGTGTATTGCAGAATTGCTTTACCTTATTACCATCATTTCAGATCAATTAGTTTCTGATTTTCAAAATTTTTAGCTTTTTAAGTGATTCAGTAATTTTTGATACTGAATAACGGACTAATTTTTGTGTTGAAGTAGAGTTATCTTTCTGACTTTTTTCTTTGCCTGTCACAACCGGTCCTTATTTGATTGGGATTAGATCAAATTTCTTTCCTGTTTTCCCCAAATTTGAATTAATGGAATCCCAACAGTAATCTGAGCTAATTAACATTTCCAGCATGACAGAACAATGGAAGTATGTTCTTCTTGCTCCATGGATTAAGCTCTAATTTGGCGTTTGTTGACCGATGCTAAACAAAAGTTGGAGTTGCAAAGGTGTGAAGTGTTGGGACCTCTTCATTTTGTAAGGGGATATCTAATCTCTTAGGCAACTCTTCATTAATGGAGTTGGCTATTGTTATCAAGTAGCACGTATACGTCAGTGTTTGAATCGTTTTACGTTGGATTGCTTGCAGTAGATAAGACAACTTTGTTTCTTACCTGGGCCTGAATGGACGCGTTATTTGTTACTTTTTTCTCGGTTCTGTTTCATCTATTGTTGTTTGCGTAGTGGTCTTTAGTTTCTCTCCAATTGCTCGGATTTTCTTGAAAGAGTTTGTTTTTTGAGGGTTCGTTTTTAAGTTTATTAAAAAATGAGCTGCTGTTATTTTTTATTACAAAGACAAAATTTTTTCATAACAGTGCCGCTTTCAAACCCTTCAATTGTTCTTTGACGCTTTATGCGAATCTAAGCCCTTCAGATCGTATGCTTGACGTTCCCATTCTTATAGGTTTCTGTATCTGTTGTGACCATTATTGCAGTATAAGCCTTTAAAAAGTAAGCAAAGAAGTTTCACCAGTTGCTTTTGAGGCTGTTACCTGATAAATGCCACCTTCTGGTCCATCAATTGAAAATGGATTATTTATGGGTACTTTTTAGAGTTTATTAGACTCCCTCAACCATCTACTGTTGCTGATGTTTTCGATCGCCTTTGCTGTTTGGTACAGTATACTCAGCAGTATTTCCATCTTTAATTGGTCACTTGAACTACTTTTTGCTTTTTCTACTTTATCGCTATTCTTATACTGAGTTTTTCTTGGGGCATTATTCGTTCTGTTTGATCTCTGTTGCCTCTTAATTTCAACAGTTTTTTATCATATGATCAGCTTCCTCCACCAGTCGCCTAAGACCTTCGTTTCTTTTTTTGACTAATGGAGTCTCTTTTGATTCTTAATATAGCGCGCCTTGCTTTACCCCATCGTTATCATGCTTTTTCCTAAAGATTTTCATTGGTTCCTGGTATGCCGCTTGTTGTCGCAAAATCTACTGTACAGTTAATTTGGCTCTATCTTTAAGGAACATAATAAAGTATTGAAGTTTACTCACCTTTTCGATTTTTGTTTTTGTCTATAGTGGTTTCAAAGTAGTTTCAAAAGGTACCCCACTTTAACAGATTTTTAATTGAACTATGAAAGGCGGACATCTGGTAATTTTGATTTCATTTGAGACAGCTCAGGATTAGCAAAATAAAGAGTTTACTTCTGTGCTTCCACCCTCAAAATTTTTTTTGTTTTGAAGATAGAGTTCCAGTGCATCTAGCGCTTCGCATCCTGCTTCCAAAATCTGAAAAATTGTCTCCACTACAGAGTGTCCACTTTTTATGCAGTCCCGCTTTCTTCTTCAGCATTCCCCTCTTTGTTCTTTGTTTTTGATGATATTTGGCGCTAATTTTCATTTTTAGCTTTTTGTTGATGGTATTTTTTGTGCAATGCTACCTCTTAAACTTTTTGATTTCTCCTTTTTCTTCGGATCATCATCTAATTTAGCTTGTCATTTTTTGAATTCTTTAATTCACCATTTGCCGTCAGATTTGTTTCGCCATTTTGATATTTTCTTCATCTTTTCGTCGTTTACCGATCAATATGGAAATCGCGAATCTACGCATCACCACATTAACGTAGCATCTACTAGACGAATCTTTAGGTCGCTGCTTCTGGATGTTTGACTGGTTGGACCAACACAATTTTTTTTTCATTTTTTCTTTGGCTTTCCTTTGCTTACAGCAAATTACTATATTTTTCGTACAGTTTTCTGTCACTTTTTCACCATTTTGTTTATAAGATCAATGGCGCTATGTCTGTAATCTTCTTTTCTGCTACTTAGAGCCTGATCTACATTAGCTTTAATTTTCTATTTTTTCAACTAAGAGGTTGTTGCAATTTTTGGTTTTTTTTAACAGTCTCACACTCTAGATGGAACAGTGTTCCTGTTATTAATTTTTATTGCCTAGTTCTGCTAAAGTTTTATTGCAATTTAAGGTGACTGTTCAAAGATATTTTTAAGACGAACAGATTGCTGTGAAGGCAAATCAATATATACTGATGTAAGAGGCGGGAATGAAAGAGTTGGTTATTGAGATAAGAGAGCAAATCTGTGAGATTAGATACAGATAGGTTTATAATATAGCACAGAGAAAATAAATTGGTGCGAAACTGAAAATAATTTTTAAGCATTCAGCAGGGACAGAGAAATCTTATTTTTATTAACTGATTCAGTACAACAACAAGTATAAGTAACTGATACTAGTTGATGAGCCAGTACTGCAGTGTTTTGTTGACTCAAATGCAGAAATTTGAATGTGACATAGCTTTTTGCGCGGTAGATATTCCCAGTAGGAAGTGATTTGTCCACCTTTGGTTTTTGCTTTCCAGGCATCTCTTCCTCATTTAACTCGCACCGATCTGCTAGCGTTCTTTGTTGTACAGTTTGACTAGCTAATTAGCTGCTTTTTTGTTTTAACCGTACCACAATCGTCTTAATTGACATACTTTAATTTTTGCATTGCGCAAGTGGAAGTGCGTTTAAGTTATAGCTGATTTCCTGCCACTTCCTTCAGCCCATTATTTTTTTTGTTATTGCTGCTCTACAATAGTTATGTCTACATCTGACTTCCTTACAGTGTAAAACTATTTCATTTTCTTATTACTGTGTTTTGGCTACTGATCGGATATTGTCTGTTTGAAAAGCAAGAATTATTTTACTCAAAATTCTACCGGTTCGAACGGTGAATGTGACCTTGCCAAAGGATTTGTTAGTATTTTAATGTGTCTCCATTCTGCTAACTCGGCAGTGTTTTTGCGTAATCGTTACTTCTATCAGAGGTGAATTATATTTATTGGTCAAGCAACAGTTATGAAGAAACGGGAGATTAAAAGAGAACTTCGGATGTCTCGAGAAATTGGTTGTCATAAAGTAAAAGGTTCCTCTCGTTATTCTTACAGTGCAGACGAACAGTGTTTGATCAAAAGCTTGTCAGTTAAGCGGTAAATTGATGCTCTAAACCACAACATTTCTTCGTTCATTTTTCGTGCTTGAGATCGTCATTTGACAACGAAGGGTTACCTAAACCTTGAAATAAAGATTTGTCTGATAACTTGTTATTCTCATTTTTCCCAGTCAATTTTATATTCTGCATCATCAGGTTCTCATTTAAGGCTGCTCTAAAGATCGTTTGGTTAAGTATAGTCTGTTCAGTGGAGAATCTTTTAGTTTTTGGCACTGGTATTTTTGTAGCATTTCATTATTGCAAGTATAATAATTGTTCTAAAGTTACCAGTTAATGCATTACTGTGAATTGAGAGGGTCATCAGTGGTACTCTGCATTTCTTAAGCCGAGTACGAAGTAAATATTGGAGAAATTTACGATTTGATGTTATTACACGTCTCTAAGAAAGTCTTTGTAGGGAAATTCTTGAGTAGAGGTTTAGGTAATTAGAAGCAGTATGAAGTGCGTCATCGTTTTATATTTTTTCTCTTTTATCGGTCACCTCTTCTTAATAGTTTTTTTAAAATTGTATCTGTATAATGCCAGGCCTGAAAAAGATTAAATTTCGAAAAAAAAGTAAATTTTAATGAACATTATTTGAGTAGCATGTAGTAGCTCTGTTTGATAGAAAGGTCACTAAATACTGTGTAAGACTTTTGGTGCTAGATTTTCCATACTTCAAAAAATTTGTTTTTGGAACAGCTTTATGAAGTTTTTAAATGTTTTAGTTATTGAGTTTTTTTGTTTGAAATGTGAATTAATATTCAATCGGAAATTGTTACGGAAATTTTGACGCTTAGCAACTATAATATTATTTCCTCTTATTTATGATTTCAGTAGTTTGGCACATGTTCCCTCAATAAAATACGATTAGTCCGATACGGTTGCGCCAGTAAACTGTTGACATCGTCTTGTTTGTGAAATCTTGGGACAATTTTCTTAGCAGCTGGGTTTTCAGCTATTTTCTCAGTTAGTAATTTCAACAGGGACTGCTAGTCAAGGATAAAAGATGGTCCAAACTTTTCGAAAATGTGAAGTGAAAAGTGTTCTTCCGGATTAATGCTGAGCGGATTTATTCGCTCAATTTGCTATAAACGGAGGAAGATGTTGGTCCTACTGTCAAGGTGCAGTAACATTATTGAAGGGCAGTTTATTGCTTTTATTTGCAGTCTGGTTTCTGCATTTCCGGATAATTTATATAAGTAGTTATGAATAGGTAATGCAGAGAATGGCAGGATTGGAAAATTTTATTTGTTTGCAGACTTGAAACACACTTTTTTGTCTCTTCACGCTGGAACCTGTTGATATCCTGTGAAGTCTACAGTTATAATATGCTGATTTTGTCTTTTTTGCACTAAAGGAAACCTTTGATAAACAGGAATGAGGAGGAAAGAAATATAAAACGCTTACTTATTTACTCAAAAATAATGCATTTTCACTTTGTAGTCTAAGACGAATCTTAAGTAACTAAAAATTTTGCTTTTTAAGTTGGTGTAGAGCTGTACAAGCTTTATGTTTCTTGTATTTTTCAACTGCAGAACTTTTTAATACTCAGCTTTGAAATGCAGAGTGACGCAAAAAAAAGTATCATGTTTTATTTGTTTTGGTGTTGTGACTGCAAAATAAAGACTGTATATAATTTATTAACAGGGCTGTTTTACTTTACCAGATTTTTCGTTATTAAAAATGACGCAAACTTTTCCATACGGTTATTCACAAGTCTAGTTTGTCTGAAGGCTGTATATTATACATTATACTGATAAATGCGTAGGTAAAAATGCATTGAACATACTTCTTATATCAAGAACAGCTTCAGTGGCAACCAGGCATTGATGTTGCTTTAACTCTGTTCTAAACAAATAACATGTTACTTGTAAAAAGAACTTTGTCAATTAAAGCGGTGCAATTTACAGAGCATATGACTGTTTGCGGGCGTTACTTGTAGGCAACGCTTCACTGATCAATGTCAATTATTCCCAGCAGTTCGCTGGCACTGTTCCTTTCAACAACGGTCGCTGATAAACTGATAAACTGTGTTGATGGAGAAATTTGGTTAGTTAGTTTTTTACCCTGTTTTATTCGCTTGCGCTTCTTAAAATTAATTACGAGGTCAAGTAGGTGTGGGAACTTACTTTGTTTGTTTAGCGTAGTGATCAGATTTCAGGGGCTATTTTTTTTATCTTCCGTCTGCTTTTAATTTTTTTCAGTTATGTTTTTATACATTGAGTGTTTGAAATGGAAAAGTTTGCGTTTTTATCTATGGCCAGACATCATTTTTGCAAGCTTTTTGTCAGCTTGACATTAACTCTCTCTCTTTCACCAAAAATTTCACTCCACGAAGAGGTTAGGAACAGATGTTTATATTGCTTTTTTTTTTTTGTTATCCTACATTCCAGGTTAGTTTCCTTCAAGCTTTATGCTCCATCTCCCCTCATATAGAAAAGATTTTGTCGCTGTTTCTCTATCAGATCGTTTTCTCTTCCCCCATTCCTGCTGTCGTTGCCTTCTTTCTTATTCTTTTAAAATTTTACTGAATCAGAAATACACAAAAGTCATAGCAGTGTATGGATAAATAAAGTTCTTGTTGAAATTAAAAAAGGCTATTTTACGAGCTGCCTCATTTGCTTTAACCAAAGCATCTTGATAGTCTGCTTTAAGTTTGGACTCGATCTTCAATTTCAGACTGATTAACCAGCATCATTTTCACTTTATCGCCGAGGCTTACATTGCTCTTCTGGCAACCTTAATTTCTGCAGGGGCGATATTGCCTATTTAGATAATTACCAATTTAATTTTTTATTGTTTTACCTTTTCAGTAAATTGTATTTATTTTGGCAGTATTATATATTTCAAAACTTTCTTACATTGTCTGCATCTGCTGTTAAAGTTTTGCAGTATTTGAGCTATGTATACTACAGTTTTTCTATCAATATGATACTTCTGCTTAATTTTAGATACTAAAGAAAGCAGTGCTTTAGTGTTTTAGGGGTAATCTATCTTAAAGCTTTCTACGTGATTAAGTATGACACTTGAGCTTGTTTAATGCACTCTAAAGTAATGAGATTTATTGAAGCACCCTATCAGCTAAATGAAACTAAAAATTGTTTTGACGTTTCAACTTTTTTGGTGGTTTAAAATGCATGTTGTTTACATCTAACTGGAAACTTTAACGAGTTGCTGAACTTGTTTTATTATTTTTCTTTCCGCGGTCAACTAAGTGTTTTACGGCCTGTTCATGTTCGAAGAAAACCTTTTTAGATTTTTTTCCAAATATTTATTGTTTCATAAAAAACTTCTGAAGGCGATTTGTGAAGAAACTTGACGGGAACTTATGGTTTATGTTCTTGATTTTTGCTCTTCTTGTGCCTTTTTAAAAAAATTATTTTTTTTTCTACTTTTCTCAAACTGAGATTTTACCTTTATATGCTTCTTAGCTTTTACCACAACGGTTATCTCGCCAAGAGGAAAGTAAGTATTTTGTTTATACAGAATCGAAAGCAGTCTTTGTCTTTAAAATTAAGTGAAATTTTTCCTATCGAAGTTGATTACAAAAGCGTTGTTCCGGGACAGAGTCGCTTTTTACGATTTCTAACTTTTGATTTTACAGTGCGCACAAAGGATACTCTGACACTTGACAATAGCATACATTAATGTTTGAAAGAAGTTGCTTCTTTTTTTTTTATATGACTGCTGAAAGTGCATGCAACGTGCTAGTCACATCTTGTTGTGAAGGTCTGCAGTGCAAAAACATAAAACATTCCCAGTAGCTGATGAAGCGAAAGGAAACTGAGCAAAATGTTGTATTAAGAAGTTCTAAAATTTTAAGTCTGTGTCTGATAAGCTATTTTTATAACAGCCAATACTGCCAGGGTAAGGTTCTTCTTGAAGTCTATCATCAGTGTTCATTCTGCATAGATACTATTACAGCCTAAACACCTATCAGTCGACTAGAATTATCACATTGTAGTTTCTTTTCTTTTGTGTAGTAGTAGTGGCGGCTATTATGACAAGTTTATTTATTTAAACTCAGGTTAAGCGTATTATGATTATTTGCTATTAAAACTGTGAAGTTTTTTGAACGCTGTAAAGTTTAACTAGCGAACTTTGAGTGAGGGTTGTACAGGCAGAAAGCCTTTCATTTATAATGACATTTTCTTAGATGAAAAAAAATTGTTGCTTTGATGTAATTTCTAAGTGCCTTTACGTTTTGATCATATCGACGTCTTTCGTCTGTGTAGGAGAGTTCATAAACTGGTTGTTGTCTTGAAACTAGGCATGCGATTATAACTACCGTTTAAATCTTTTACCTTTATTTGCCTTGTCTGGTTGAGGAATTTCAAATCTAGCTTTATCTGTTTCTGTTAATTGAACTACAAACCGTTCGTACCAATATAAATTTTTTTATGTGTTGCATGTTTATGAAAGACGCATTACTTATTTGTGCTTCAGTGCTACGAATTTTGTTGTGAATGATGGAATGTCTTCAAAATGTCTGTTGCTTGCTCATCTTGGCTGTGAAAGTTGTGAAAAAGCTGTCGTCCTACGTTGGCTTTTTTCAACCAGTTACTTTTTTTTATAATTTTTTTTGGCAATGCAGTCTTTGTGGTTGCTGTTTTTTATGTGCTTAACTACATAACGAGTAGTTATTAAATCCGAATTCGAGATGAATTTTTGAGTTGGCGGATATCTGTAGAAAAACATCTTCTAGTACATGCAAAAAGAGATGAATTTCGAAAGAATTTTTTCTTCTTAGTTTTTTTTTAGTTCATCAATAACACACTGTTTCTCATTTAACGTGCATTTTTCGTGAAACTGTTTCCTGCCTAAATCTGATACTGCTTAACTGTATATGATGTTTTGCAAGGGTGGGTATTAATTGTTGATAATTTTTTGCAGTATAGGTTTAGTTTTTTAAACTTTTTCGTTAAAAGCAGGGCCGAGGAGGACATTCCTTTAAGTTTAGACGAAAAGTTGTAGTGGTGTATTTGGAAAGTAGCGGAGTGGTTGAAGGACATTAAATAACTTTCAAATAGTTGTCATTTGCAGGTGGATTTAATATAATCCAGTGAAATTTCAGCTAGTTTTTAGCAAGTCATGCTCTTTTTTGCTTCTCTGAAAAGTCAATTTTTAGAGTTAT
>UXUI01008897.1:2316-14855 GCA_900576705.1 Enterobius vermicularis
GTGGCAAAAAAAGCGATATTGTTGGTCTGTTTCAAGTAGATACCACAAATTTTAGTAAAATGTATACTTTGTTCTTTCTTTTTCTTTGTTTTCTCAACAAAAGTGTGAAAAATCTGTTAATTTTGCATGAGATGACCATTAACCAAACAAATCAAAAACAGCAACCGCTAGAAGCATAAAATTCTAATTTTTAAACATGTAATTAGGCTCTATTAATTTTTTAAATTAGTGCCAGAGGTGTCTAAATGTCGTGAGATTAAATACTTTTTCAGATTTAAAAGCGAAAATTTAGGTTTTAGATAAAAAAGTGCTTATTAAAGCTTCAATTATAAATTTTATTCTTTTTTCATTCTTTTTAGGATCACTTTGTTTCAAGTACAGTCGGTAAGGGTAAACGATCGCAACCGAGTCGGTTTGTTGTCGATGAAGAAGGCGAATATTATGACAACTATCCACCAGAATTCTATCCTTTGACAGTGTCCTAAAAAAAAAAAAAAAAAAGACAAATTTCTAACATAATTTGTGATAAAATTATTTTAAATGGTTGTTATAAAAAACATATTTTATCTTTTTCAATTGATCTTTTGTTTGTACTTTTCTGTATTTACTTGTTCGTAAAGTATAGTATCGCAATTTACTCTGCAAATATTCTGGTTCTAAAGTTCTTAATCTTGCCCATTTTTTTCTATACTTTTCAACGAGTAATTACCACTGTTAATTTCATTTTTTTTTATTTTTACAGAAAAGGACGTTTTTTTATTAATGATTGAATAAACAGTAAAAATAATCAATCATTTCACTATTTTTGGTCTATTTATACGCAGTCAGCACAAAAAAAAAAGTAATTTTAGCAAATAAAGTTCGATACTACACATTTTTTTTTCCTCATTTTTAGCTGTTTTTTATATTGTAAAACCTATTAATGGGCCAAAAACTAAATGGTTTTTGATCATTGATACAATAATGAGAATGTTTTTTGGCTTTCTTACAATTATTGCTGACTAAACCAATCACTGATAGATAAAACGACGCCACTGTTGCTGCACTTACTAATTCAGTCGTCGATAGGTACGGTAACTCAACTTTTGAAGCCTTCTGCTGTTACTGCTTCAAAAAATTTTAGTCTCGCGGTCATTTTGTCGTGTTTGATCTCAAAAACAAAACTGGAAAAATTGTGCTATAATTCTGTGTATATAACCAATGTTTTCCCTACATTACTTTGCTAACCAACTGAAAACAAAATGAATAATAGATAGACAGAATAAAGCAGATGATTTGTAATTTAGAACACTTTGTAGTTACTTATTACCGATTGTCAACGATTACAGTGCAGTTGTTGCTTCATTTTGTTCTCTAACAAATGGCATCAAAGAAATACCGTTTGCAAGGTTTTGTTGTCATGAGAACCAGCAAAATATTTGATAATATTATAAAATCGTGTCAAACATTCAGGCCTCTTATACCTGATAAGTGTTACATAATTTGCGTTTATAGATTTTAGGTACTAGGTTGTTTGTTTTTTAGTATACACGCTTAATTTGTAACAACATCTGCAAAATATCCTTTGTTCACTCTACCATCGATGAATTCCTGTAGATGAATACAATGGTTTTGCAGCAAAGCAAACTGAAGTTCAATTGCTAATCTATACAGTAAGCTGTTGAAATGCGAAAAACAAGAAAATCATACGCTGCAAAAAATTGTAGTCACTGTTACTTTGAAGGATCACATAAACGAGTAACAATAACAGTAGCAAAAAAAAGCCTAGAATTTTTATATTGGTTTCATTCATGCATTTCTTTTTTGTTTGATAGAACAATTAAACTTTCCGGAAGAGTAATTAACTTGCTGTGCTTCAGCTTTTTTTTTTCGTGCTGCAATTTGACGTAAGCTTTGCGTAAATCTGTGATCAGAGAATAGTGTAAGGCTTCGTACAAAGCCACGTGATTTTAGTTTTATTTACTCAACGATGCAAAAAATGAATAACGTTATAGCAGTACTGATGAAAACGACAACGAAAATGACGACGAACGACGACTACGATGAGAACAGCATTATTGCCAGAACAACAGCAACAGATTTCTTCTTCATTAACGGCCAAACAACTTAATAAACCAAGCCATATTTGATTGTTGTTTTCCCTCATCTCTTCTCAGTGAATTTATGTTGCAGAAAGAGGCAGAATACAGGTAGCTCAGAAACGTCAAGAAAAACATTGTTGATTATTTGAATAGCTGAATAAACAACTGCAAAAGAATTAAATTTATTTTGTTGTAAATTTTTGAAACAATAATTTCATCTGCCTACTTTCAGAAATAAATTGCTGAACTGGAAATAATCCACTGCCGTAAAACGTTTGCTTCTAGATTTCAATGCATCCAATGAATTTATAATAAACAGAAAAAAGTTTATATCATACAAGTAGTACTAAAAAAAAAAACCCAGAAAACACACTATCAACCAAGACTAGAATTTTAAAATTAAACTACAACATATGAACAAACAGGCGGTTTTCTCTTCACACATCCTATTATTTTAGGTGAAAAGTTTTTCAAACAAAATCATACAAAGAGAGTCGAATAAAACAGAAGGAAGAAAAAGCAACATATGCCTTTCGTGTAATACGTGTACGCACCGACAAGATCAACCGGTAACAACAGATTTTTTTAGAGAGTGGGGGAGTGGAGGATGAGAGGGAAGACGAAAGTGGTGAAAATTATTTTCAACTTTCACAGCTTCTTTTTTTTTCTCTTTGCTTGTAAAATAAAATCAAATTGGTTATATTCAAGAAAGAAACAGAAATAGAAAACAACTACTTTTCATAGGTCGACCAACTTACAGCTATTAAGTTTTTTCTTTTCAAAATGAAAAAACTCAATCAAATGCACCGAAATAAAGGCAAAAAAGAGAAGGCAAATTGCAAGAGGCAAAAAAATAAAATGACAAAAAAAATTGCAAATACATTCTTAATACCGGTTGCTTCATTTAAGCAAACATTAATACAAATACTAAGTCAATTTAGCTAATATTCAAAGTTCAACAATTTCTTGCATTAGCAAAAGCAAAGAAAAAAGAACAAGCAGATGAAAACAAGTAGCAGCAGTCAGAACACCTGTAACCGCAAAAGTTGCAGCCATTGCAGAAGCTGCAGCAAAATAATCAGATAAAATAAATAATGGTCTACCAAGCAATGACTTATAAAGTAAGATGCTACACAAATAAACACGAAAAAAAGTGTAAAATTAGACAAAAAACAGTTATGTATCACTTACATTAAAAACGATCAAATAGATACTGTATTCATTATAATAACATTACATACAAATGATTTTTTCTTTCCCTTTTTTCTTCCTTTTTTTTCCTTTTTTTCTTTGTTGTTACTGTCCTCACTTAAGCAGCATTTTTAGCAGCACCAATCATCTGCCAAAAATTTGCCACCAAATAAAAATACTACTTGATGACTACCATATGTTTTGTCAATTTTAATTCATATAGCAATCTAACTTATTGCTATCTGACAATATCTCTATTCGTCCATCTATCTATTTGTTAACATTAAATAACAAAAAAACTTTTTTCGTTTTAATAATTTCATTTTTTTCTTTTCCTTTAACAGTAAAATCATTTTTCATTATTCTAACACACTTTTTCCTCTTATATCACTTTTTGACACAGAACAAAAAAATTAATGTGACAAGTTTTTACTTACAGTAAACTTGAATACAGATTAAACTGTTCAAATAACTGACTAGATTCTTGTCTGCTTTGGAAGAGGCGTCCAAAATTTTGTGCATTAAACATCTCCTATACATTCACAAAAAATTTCACCCTAATTAAAAATTTCAACTGTCTGTTCCATTTTTTTACTTTGGTAGTGCCAAAAGTAATAATGAAAAAAATAAGAAAAATAAAAAAAAATTAATAATAAGCCCTTTTATCGCAAAAATAGATAGAAGAAAGATTGTAGTAAGAAAATTTACAACGGTATAAAAAGCAAATGCTCCTTCATTTCTCCCAAAAACTGATGATAATTACAAGCTGACGGTACGTACGTTAAACGACGGTAAAAACGTAAATCAGTTACTTGCAGCCGGCAGTATACTAATTGAAAATGGGTAAACAATCAACTTTAGTTAACCGACCGATCATTCAGTCTACTTTTCTGTCGTTACCCGCTCTCTAAGCCAAAAAAAACTTTTTTACCCAAATTTTGCTGCATATTATCATTTTAAACTTTAAGAAAAAAAAAAAGGAAAAAAAGGTGAGAAAAGCTCATTATTTCTTTCTAAAGAACAAGAATAATATTTTTTTAGTAATCAAATGGCGCCCAGTAAAAACTGTACTGATCAAAACATTTGAACATAAAACAAAAAAAAAATTATCGTTTTTTATAACATAGGATTTTGCATTAGAAAGAACAGTAACCTTTATGCGATCCTGAAAAAAAAAAGCGGAAACTGGCCTTCTAAAAACTTCTGTCTGCTCAGATGATATATGATTAGAAAAATAAAAAAAAGGAAAAAAAAAGAAAAAAAAACTTTTTAAGGTCTTTTAAATTAGTTGATACCCGAAAATAGGCAACAGAAAGAAAAATTGACATTTCAATTCAACACATTCAATCAAACATACAAAATAAACAAAACGAACATTCACATTCATTTTTTGAAGCATCAAACTGCTTTTCGAAACCGGAAAAACAAGCAAAACAGAACATACGAAAAAGGTAATTGAGATACAAAAAAAATCAAAATTAGTTAATAATTCAAATTTAATATACAAGGTTGTTAGTCCACCATCTCCAACATTTTCCGACGCTTAACTACACTGATTTTTCTGATGTTTTTCTACAGAACTAAAGAACCATGCCGCTTTAAAGCTTTATTAAGTAGTTTTGAAAACAGAAATAAAGTAGCGGCACAGAAAAGAAGTTTTAATTTTCACCATCAACGAACAAATAATAATTCAGAGAAAATTCTAATTTTTAGAACTAAATAAAAATGCTTGCACACATGCATATTAACATAGTTACCTTGGTATTAGTCTTAGAAGATTATCAGAGTTCAGGTTGATCGCGAATTTAAAATTATCACGGATAAAATCTGGATCCATGTCAGCAAATGCTTCTAAATTTGGACCGTTTATACCGACAAACAGATTACGCGCCTTACCAAAATTTGGGAACGAATCTGCGTTACGATAGATTTCCTCGCTGCTACGTGATGAAACTGCACGACGTCCATTGCATCCGTTATTCATTGGTTCCATCGACTCTTCATACATCGATTTGTTGTACCATGGAGCACTGATTGGGACCGAATAAAAACCGGTGTTTCTTGAAATTTCTGATTCACAGTCCTGCAATCTAACACAGTAAAACATTCTGATTGGTGACCAAGACACAACTCAGTAGAAAACTGTTGAATTTTCCGAAATCCTTTATGGCTAAAATAATAACTTACCAGTTGTGGTGTCGATCGACTCGCTGGATGGAATGGCCATCTCTCATTTCCATTCTGTTCCATATCATTCATACTTTCATTACGAATATCTGGTTTTGTGACATAAAATGCCTCAACTGAATGAAGTAAAGGCCTTCCACGTGCATCTGGTTTTGCTTCACAAAATTTGTTGCCATTAAACGGTCGCGCTAATAGAGAGGGCGGATCAGCATAGCTTCTTGAGACTGAGGACATCGGGCTTAAGGAAGTACTTGAATTTGGTGAAGAGTCTGACTGAGGAGGTGGAATAACTGAGCTGCCCTGCGAAGCGGGAAAATTGTCCATGCTGTTGATTGACCTGCTAGATGGTGCACTGTACAAAGAACCCATTGAATTGCTGCCATACGGTTTTGGACCTATGTTTTCAGGTTCAGACAGATGTTCGCGTGAATTTCCATTCTGGTTTATGATGCTGCGCTGCACACTAGACTGTACGACTGGACTCAACGGTGGAGGAAGACTCAAAGGAACCGGTGGAGGATTTTCGGTCGTATCAATTTCGATTGGCACTATATACTTGAAAAGCGAAGGCTTTGACGTTGTTCTCGCCGGCGCCGGTTTGAAATGAATGGGTTCGTATGAATACTGCGGAATATTTTCTGACGAAACGCTCCTTTGTTGCTTTGGCATTTCAAGCTTCTTGCTTACACTTTCTTGAGTAACGCTTCTAGCCCCAGGTGATATTTGTGGCATTGAGCGATAATTTTCTTTTGACAGCTTTCTGTTTTGATTTTCGAAAGCTGAAGTCGTTGGTACTGCCGGATGGAATTTCTTTGGTTCTCTTCTCCAGTCATCATTTGATACAATTTTCAAATGTTTCTTTTCATCCTTTAGGCTTGAGGAAGACGGAGCAACAATGTTCTCAAACTGTTTCACGGATTGGCCGTTTTCTACTTCAGGATGTGCATAACTTCTTGGTGTAAAATACGCATTATTTTTTTTTACTGACTGTTGAGCATCTTCTAGTTTTTTAACATGGGAACGTATAGAACCACTGAACACTTGTTGGTGGTCGGTTCCATCTACGTCTTTGTTGGCGGGTTTAAGTGGTTTGACGGCTGGAAATGCTGTTTTACTCTTTGGCAATTCGTCTGTATCAGCCAACTTCTCGGCTTTAGATAATTGCTTGATAAATGAGCCAGAATTGGAAGCAGCCGTGCTCGACGACTTCCAGAGTCGTTTCGGTTGAACATTCTGTTGCGCACTAATCGCATTATTATCGAAGCGCTGTGCCATCTTCTTGATACTGTTCATGCTGCTCGATTTGCTCACCGGATTCCCACTTACTGGAGCTTTGAAGAGTGGCGCTGTATTTTCGTCAGGTTTTCCGTTTGAATTCTGATTTATTTGTGTAAATTTGGCCAAAACACCATTCTTCAGTTGTGTTCTAGAAACCGTCGGTCTTGTTAATGCTCGCACAGGACTTTGAGATTGCGTACGGCTATGCAAGCTGTTAAGTAGCTTAATTTTATTTGCTGCAGATCCAGTTGGAATTTCCGCTTCAATCATCTCCCTCGTGGGGATTGGTGACGTATAGCATTCATCAGCTTTCTTAGCTCTGGGCATTGTACCGTTACTAGAAGCAAACGTATCACTTGTTAGAAGTCTACTGGTTTGCTGACTTTGGGCTCTTGGTAGTGTATTGAACTGAGGTGTATAATCGGTGTGAACGGGTGGTTGGTAAACTGTTGCCGAAGTATTTTCGTTTACAGACACTTCTTCTTTACTAGAAGTTGCTTCACTCTCCTTGATTGGTTTTTCTTTTTCGACGATCAGCGAAGACCCCCATGAACCAAACTTCTGGTGTTGTGGCGCTTGAAGAGGTTCTTGAGATTCAATATCTGCATGAATTACGGGAGCGCTTTTGTCAATTGTAGTGGCTTTTCGCAATCTGACGCCATTTTTGATCGAACGCATCAGCTCTTCTCGGTCAACATTTTGACTTCCACCAAGTTTCAACAGCGCCGGATTGGTCACAGGTTTTGGTGCTATCTTATGGTTCATCATAGAAGGTGGAGGTGGTGGAGGTGCAGTTGGGACTGAAAGAGGGGCAGTTGTCATTGGTGGGGGCAAAGTCGGAACTGGTGGCGGCTTTGTAATAGGGACTGTTGATTCCTCTACGTCAAAATTATTACCGCATACTTTCGCTCTCGAAAGGTCTTTTGAAAAGGTCTCTCCTTCAGCAATTAAGAGCGGCTTACTTTTATCGACAGTCTTTGTTGGGCGTAGTTGACGGCCTTGACGGATTTCCTAAAATAATCGTTAAATTAAAAATCAATAGATTTTTCATATCCGAATGGTTTTCTGGAATTTTTACTGACTGATCACTGTTCAAAAAACGGAAAAATGGCTCCGTTACATTACAAACACCACCAATAACGTTTCTTCAATTTTACTTAAATAAGCATTCAAAACTGTCATGCTTAGAAGAAAGTTTCTCATAAGTTTTTGTAGAGCATTTTGGAAAACTATAATCATACCTTAAAGACTTACTGGTACGAAAAAAAGTCAACTGTGGAACGCTGACAAAGAAAAATCAGTTTTAAAATATTGTTGACGCAAAAGCCTATATTTTCGAAAAGTGAAAGAACGCATTGAAAAACCTATACTGTGAAAAGCGATAATACTAAACTTAGGGATGAAAATCGTAAAAATTACAAATTTGTCAGGAAGTTGGTATTATGAGTAATTAAAACGAAATAAAATTTCTAGTTTCAAATTCTTTAGCTCGAAATTTTGTAATTTCAGGAGTACGATATTTATAATTGGTGTGCAGTATTATAAAATCATATCCTTTTTTTGCCAACCATCTATTTCACTGATTTACTCTCCCATTTATATCTTCTATTTTTGAGCGTTACTCAGCGAGTAGCACTACGTATAAGCGTCACAAAAAAACCATTATAATTTTTTCCCTGATAGACGCTACTTTAGCAACTGAACTAACACTTCTACTTTCACTACCATGTATAACGACCTTGCCGCCACTAGATCATTAGTCGTTTGCAATTTTAAGGCACATTTAAATCAGATTTCAAGCAACTTTTATTACAGCTGGAGACGAAGTTCACATTCTGTCAATAGTTAACCTGACAAAAAACCTCAGAATAAAATTTATACTTCTTCTATATTGCCGCACAGACGGTTAACAGCAGCCTCAAAGGAAAACTCATTTGTCTCTTTCATTTCTTCCAAATTTGTTTTGTCTGCCTCTTTGAAGATTGCTAAAATCTTCAGCTAAGAAACTTTTCCACGGTTCCGCTGTTCTTTTGAAGTCTTTTGCTTCTGATAAAGAATTCTCGGTACTTATAGGTTCTTTACAAAAGAACAAGAAAGCACAGAAGAACCAGTCTCAATTTTATTCAAAAAGGAAAGTGCTGTGTCGTTATGAAAATTCAAATGCAGACAGAAGAAAATGCAGGAATAACAACTCACACATGAAAGGTTGAAAAAGGAAGAACGAGAAAAGAAGAAAAAAAAAGTAAAAGATTATTTTGATTTTCCATTACCCCGATAAAAAAAATATGAATTTTTGAAACAACATATTGTTGACCAAACAGTGTGCTGATAAAGCTTAAAATTTTGATAGATAACAACAGTTCCCCATTTTTAAACGCAGAAACAAAGCTGCATTATGCATAAACTAATTCACACCCCCGTTCTCTCTATTTCAAATTTTGCACCCACATATAAAAAAATTATTTACAACTATTACAGAATAAATTAATATGACTATTTAGAAACTCAAATAATTTGCATATTTCTTGAGTAAATTATTAGGGCATTCCTAGACGGCACTCACTAAACAAAAAACCTGCATTTGGCAGCTTTTTTCTTCTTGATCTGAAAGTCTGCAGAGGAAAAGTAGTGAAAAGGAATTGAAAGACAACACTGGCAGAAAATTGGTCAACTAAATTGGTCAGTGTTTTTTTTTTTTTCAGAATTACTGACAAGAAATGACAATCCAATTTCTTTTATATCATTTTAAGGTTAATTTTTCTTTTTTGCAATGCTTTTTAGGATTATCTCTTCTTTTTGTCACCTGTGCAACATCCCCTACCCCCTCCCAAAAAGAAAATTTCTCTTTTTTCATCCGTCTTTTTAAATTTTTTTCTCCAAAAATTTTCTCCTCAGTACAGTTTCTTTTGTGTCTAGTATTTCTCCTTCCAAAAAAAAAAAAAAAGCAGTAACAAAAATGTCTTACAAAAATAATTGATTTTTTCAAAGCCACTAGACAGAAAAAAGACTGTGCACGGTACTGCTGCCATTGTTGCTGCTGAATGACTAATAATATTTACATTACAACGTAACAAACTGTCGCGGATAAACGAAAATGTAAAAAAAGAATCTAATGAAATTTTATTTCAATTTTTTTCTACATTTAGATTGTATAACAAGAAAAAAGAACTAAGCATTCCGCTTTGAAAAAAAAACTTATTTTGTTAACGACAGATAATTTTAGTGTTGCGGTTATCGCCATTTTTGCTGCTGTTTTTAAAGAGTCATAAACTCAGGTAGGAAAAACGACCTTGCAGAACAGTCAGAAGCAAAAAAAGAAAATCAAGTCAGTTGTGTCATCATCTTATCGTCGCTGTCAGTTGTATTTTCAATCATCGTTCAGTGTATACTTCCGTTCAAAGAAATGTCCACTTCAAAAATTTTGGCAATTCTGCAATTTAATGGTACACACTAAAGTTTTCTCTTTTTTTTTTGAATGCTAAATTTAATTTGGGCTTTCTACACTAATGAAACAAATATTTATTGACCGATATTCTTATTTCTTTTTAACTCTCACTTCTTACATCCATTCTTTTCCAAAAAAAAGCAAAAAAAATTGATCTTAATGATTCATCAAAAAAATTTACAATTACAACTGAAACGCTCCTTTTTTTGTAAAACTTTCCAATAAATCATTGTACCATTTATGCGACAGCAGAATGAAAATGATAGCAACAAAACAATTCTCAATCAAACGTTTTGATCATTCTAAAGGCAACAACACCAGCAGCAGCATCGACAACTTTGGCGATATCGACGAAAACGATAATGTCTACAACAACCACTTGCCACAAAATCTATTCCTGTTGTTGTCGCTGTTGTTTTCTTTGCAGTTTTTGATTGCTTCAGATGGAATAAAGGACAGTTTAGAAAGTGAAAAGTTCATCGTAGAAAGAGATTGTATTTTATAGGATCTTCCGGTTTATCCCCGCAACCCGTCTACCTCAGTATTTTCACCATCTTTGACATTATTTAACACAGTTGTCCACATAATCTTTGTATTACATCAAACGAACGTATATGAAAACGGATATTAAAGTTTCCGATAGGCTAGCCGGAAAGAACGAAAATCAAAACCACTATTTTCCGTTTACTTTGCAGCATCTAATGAATAATTGTATCGGCACACATATTTCTATCAGGTTTGCATTACGAACTAATGAGAAATAAATGTAAAGGTAAAACTTACGTCAAGGATTGGATGTCCTAGAAACATGTTAACGTTGAAAGGCCACCAAAGCTCTGAATTGTCTGATCCGGTGATTCCGACTACCAAATAAAGCTGTAAGCAACAACAGTTTGAAGACAACAGTTACGTGATGAGCTGTCGGATACAGTTAACGTTGGAGGAAACAATGCCAATACTTTGAATCGACAACGCCAAAATAGAACAGCATTTCAAAACGAAAAATTTTTAGCATAAAGATGAATAAAATTGCAATGAAATTAAGAGAATATATTACGCTGGCAGAAGAAAACAGCTGTAGCTAAATAAGAAACTGTTCGATACGATGACATTTACGACCAAAAATAAAGCTACATATTTCCGTCGACAAATTCAGCCTAATTGTTCAAAAGAAAAAAACGAGGAGAGAAAGATTTATGACCTTTTTTAAATAATTCTTTTTGAAAATTAAAATTTGTTTTTTCAGTCAATGATTGAAATAACAATTTTATTGTGCTAAAGGAGAAAAACAATATTTGTTTTGTTTTCTTTTTGTTAATTTTCAGTTGCCTTTTACCCTCTGGTGAATAAAGTAAAAAAAAGAAATTATGAATCTGAGTGGAAGTCTTCTGATCCTAAGAAAAGTAACAAGTGCAGTTGTGCCAAATTAATCAAAATTTTTTGACGCTCTTATATCGCCAATATTTACCTTTTTTTTCTGAAAATTCATAATTCAGCAATATTGGATTGACTTTATTCATTAGAATAATAATTGTTGGCGTCTGAGTTCAATAAATGTCTGCAACAGTCTTTCATACTGTTGAAAGAAGTAGAATTATTGTGTGAATAAAACTTTCATTTTTCATTTTTGCCACAATTCTTGAACCCCTTTTTGAATACTTGACTAACAATAGATTATTCGTTGTAACAACTGGCAGAACATTAGACAGGTTGTAGTCCCACAAAAAGAAAATTAAATTGTTGGTTCATTTGAAGTTTCTACCGCAAGAGGCTAAACAGGTAAGAGCAAGACTGTATGAACCCGTCTTTATCCAACTTTCAGAACTGTGAAGCCGCCCTTAGATTTAGTGATCATAAGAACGCCAGTAAGAAAAAGTTAACACTTTTAGCTTATTAAAGCGCACATAATAAAACTAAACAACAGGAGAGACAGCTTAATCAATGCATAATTAAATTAACGACTGAGAATTTAAAGATACTAGACCTGTATGTGAATTCTGAAAAAATCGCTTAAAACTTAATGCAAAATAGGATTAGTTACAGTAAATTGAAGTAAGATAAAGAGCAACGTGACGGCAGCCAAATGATCCAAAATTGTCAGTTCTCCAGACCAGCAGTAATCAGTAAAACAAAAGTAGCAAATAATCCCATTTTTTGTCAATTCGTTGTTTCAGTTCAAACAGCTGAGTAATAGAACGAGAAGGAAGTAAAATATACTGACGAAATTATTTTATCATAGTGACTGACGGATAAGTTTGAAATGAAAAAAAAATGGCATTTCAAGTATGGTCTTCTTTTTCAAAATTGAACAAACATTAATTGCAACTGTCATAAAGACCAAAAAAAAGAAAAAAAAA